>JAPEVF010000731.1:0-22498 GCA_029747585.1 Pleurotus djamor
AGCTCAATATGACTCTCCGACCTCTCGCTTATCAAGAGGTATCCCTTTCATGGACGTCTCATCACTACGTTGCCTGCGCCTCCGAAATGTCACATTCCCCCATGATATNCCCTACCCTGCCGTCGTTGNCGGACCCTCATCATCGATCATGCTTCGAGAAACCATGGAACGCCGCTGCCTTGGATCATCCAATTCCTCCGTCAGACACCCAATGTCGTTGAAGCCACACTTTCATCAACATCCTCCGAGGGCATGGTGCATTCTTCCATCCCGGTGCCTCTACCGCATCTGAAACGCCTCCAAATTGAGGCCTACGATGTCCGAGAGTCCCAGCTTTTTGACTATCTTGACTGTCCAAATACAGCCATCGTTACCGCAGCATTTGCAAAGGGAAGCTTCGACCCCCTTGCGAATCAAGCCATCGAAGGCCTCTGCTCCCGACTCATCTCTGGGCCGAACGTTGGGTTGTTTAAAACTTTAGTCCTCAGTATGGATAGCTCTGTTTATCAGCCTAAATTCGGCCTTTCACTGCTGACAGCCGACAACACCCCCTTACTTCAACTAGAGCTACCCTTAGGGAACGAGGTAATAGACCACCACCTCCGACTTTGCCAACTCCTGCCATTGAGTCGGGTCACGCATATCACTTTTGCGAACGGCGGTACATCTGGACCATGGGACGTGCTCTTCCCTATGTTAACACACCTAGCGACCATCGAACTCGTATCCCATTGCGACACCGTATTACTCCCCCTCTTTTGCGGGGTTGAACCTGACGATACACCCTACAATGCGATACTTGAAGTTTTATCTTACCGGCAGATGTCGTTCGGTCGCATACCAGCCTTGGAAGAGATCCCGGACATAGACGATCTTTCCCAAGGCGAGCTTGATATATCATTGGAGAAAGCGCTGTTGGCTAAGGACGACGATGGATATCGCCTCAGGGAGAGCACCTTTGCTTTTACCCTAGCCTTGCTCAAAGGTCGACGCGAAATGGGCGTTCCCATACAGGAAATGGTCATACAAGACTGCACGATCACTGAACGGCAGGTTGAAATCATCGAACGATATGTTGAAGTTTCTTGGGATGGCATCGAGTGCATGAAAAGGACGGATTGATCCCATCGTCTACTCATTTGTTTGTGAGGCCTTCGCGCGATCTTGTCAGTAATACAGTATCTTTTCCAACGAGCCAATCTGACATATTGAAATTGGTGCTGAAAAGGCGGCGATTCAATCCATATAGAGTATAACTGGCCCCCACCCAAACAAATCGAAAATAGCTTACTTTGAACCGAGGCCGAGACACCTCCCCAAGTTCAGTGGGCATTACACATAACGCGCTGAGCAGCGGCGTGCTTCTCTGATGGTCATCATTGACGCTGGGACCACGATCTTTGTCAATGACCAATTCCCAGTACGATACTACTTCTTCCTATATGAACCTGGTACCAAGCATCGCTGACTGAAGGAACCTCGATGAGATTTACGTACAAAATCAGTGCAAGCTTGCCCTGATTAGGCCCCGGGGGCACTTGCGTCGCTCGACATCACATTGCGACGATATTTTCTTCTTCGTCAGCCCAACGTATGTGCTATAACTTCTATCCGAACAACGGTCATATCATTGATCATATAGCTAACTGGAGTGGGTCACACCGCTTTCCCGCACGGCATGCCGTCTTCAATGAGTTCTTCGCCCTTTCAAGGACTGAAAGGAGCTCAAACTGCGGACTCCTCCGCACACGGCTGGCGCGATTTCGCCCTCATCCAGCAAACATCCGACAAGGATTGCATCCGTCCGCGGCGATAAAAGTAATCAACGATGTCATTGAATCACCGGCAGACCAAACGGCAGACACAAATTCCCCGCCGTCGTCGTGAATATTTAAGGGCAAGGATTCCACATCGTTTGGACATCGCATTCCGTCTGAACGTTGCATGAAAATGTTCCCCTTTTCGACGCTTCTCCTTGGTGCTTTAACTTGCACACAATATGCTCTTGCACTACCCGCTCCTCCTTCAGGAGGCATCATGACGAACTCATCAAATCCTCCCTATTTCCCTCTGAGCGACTTTGACTTCCAATCTCTGGTAAATGCGCTTTTGTTATCACTAGTCGCAAGGATCTCAAACTAATTTCTCTGGTAGAACTTGGCCCTCAACCAAGAGTGGATTGAGCTCGACTTGTTCCATCATGGCTTGGCCATGTTCTCCGATGACGACTTTGATCAAGCAGGCATCGGCGCTGAGGAGCGTTTCCTCATCCAGCATATGGCTGATCAAGAAGTCGAACATGCGCAAATGCTGACGAACGTTCTCCAAGGTATATCTTCCATGGGGTCTCTCCTTTCGTTGCTCACGAGGTTCCCTTTGGAAGGCCTCGGCGCTAAACAATGCAACTACACTTACGATTTTACAACTGTTCATGAGTTTGTCGATTTCTGTCACAGGGTAGGGCGACCGCACCAACATCATGTCATGTCTGCTTTAACTAATGTACCCCCTTTAGCTTACTCGATGGGGCGAAGCCGGCGTTTATGGCTTCATCGAACATCTCAACTCTCGAGCCGCTGCAACCCTGCTAGTCCAAAGCATTACCGTTGAAGCTCGCCAGGAGATGGTGTTCAGACAATTGGAAGGACTATCCCCGATGCCTGTGAGTTCCACCTTCCACTAGGTGTCCCCAACCTCCTCACCGTGTACTAGGAGTCGTTTTCGACGGGAATAACTCAATCTATGGCGTGGTCTCTCCTTTCACGCTATATCTCTTCGTGTCCAGCTGAGAACCCTCGAATTGAATGGCCCATCTTCCCGGGTCTGAATGTTTCCGTTCGTACCCCCACCGTCAGAACCGAAATCTTTGTTTGTCCTGATCAACTTGGTTTTAGGGAGCCACACCCGCATTTGATAATTCAAGTCGTGCCGCTATAACGACCAACCATACCGCTTTCTCAACGCCCGGCCAGAACGTGTCTCTTTCTTGGGAAATGCCCGGCATGACCGTCAGCTATAATAATTCATACAACACGTCTGCGTCTACTAAGCCTCCCTTGGTACGCCCTTTTTAATATTAATCCATTATGCCTATTAATACACATATATCCAGTTTGCTGCCTGGATATCTCAAGTAAATACAACATACACGCCGCTAGAAAATATCAACGGCACGACTGCCACTACCATGCAGCCTAACTCTACTCTCTTCCCTGTCAGCGTGCAGCAAGTCGTCAATTCAACCATGTAAGTAAAGTCGCGGTTTCACTTTTCACGGAACCTTGCCTCATCCTGCTTTCCACAGGTTCATTGTCATTACAGACGATGATATTTACGTTACACCATACAACTTGTCGGCAATTAATGATCACATCATCGCAGGCCCGGCCGTTTACATAGCTGGATAGAGATCAAGCATTATTCGTAGCTGCTGAAAGACACCAACTATCTAAATAACAGAATTTGGAAGGCACCCCTTTAACTCTACAATGGCATTGCAATTTAATTGCTTCAGGGCGGAGGCCTTCGCCATCCAATATGCCCTATGGTTGGTGGAGAATTCTTGCGCTCTTGAAAGAGTGAAAGGACCTTGTCCCAGCCTTGTCGTTTTAGGTTAGGTTGATTTGCGACAGACCGCCGTGAATGTCGTTAGCAGAGGCGATCAACCAACTCAGGTCGGATGGAACGTGTAGTTCATTTTCAAGGATATGAAGGTGCGACATCAGCGGCCAGTCAACGGCAGTAACAGCGGCAGCATATTCAACGAGAGGACGACTACAGTGCTGAATGAGCATCTAGATTTTAACCAGAGGAAGCGATGAACAGAGTCCGTCTATAGGGAGCAGACTCTACTAACGATCCACACACAAGCGTCTGAACCAATCACTGGCTGTGGGAGCAACTTTTCGATAGTATATGATTCATTGACCCGGATAACACGAGAGCGAAGCTTCCAAGGACTCAGGGTATTCCGTATCGTTTCGGATCGCCGAACGCTTTCAAGGACGCTTCGAAGGTTCTGGATGGGTCACATCTGCTCCAAGAGACTATATGAACGTGAAGCCAGCTTCCTACTCGCAAAACCACTACGCTGCAGTATCATCAGCAACATGTGAGGATAGCAAACTAGGTTCTGACCTCAGTAAAGTGTCTCTTGATCAAATTGCCGATGGTGTATACATCCGTGGGGAATGGGCCGCCAGCGTCCAGTACGCGTAGCATAACCCGAACCGGAAGGCTGGAAGGGGTGGTATCAATGCGAGGACAGGTGTCTTGCGTCCATGAGAATGTCGGGGCCTACTCAAGGGAGTACTAGACACATTGAGTGTGGGACTGAGACGAAGGGGCTTGAGGGCACTGGCGTGCTGGTGGCTGAAGACGAAGAGGCAGGTTGGGTCGAGAAGAGGTAGCCTTGTGACGACCGGTCACCAGAGTTTCGTTTGAGTCGTTGCGATGCGGTCGAACCCTGATTCTCCTCGTCCTTCAGAAAGCCTTTTTTGATTTCGGTGAGATGCAATCATAACGTTGAGCTTCCTCATATGCCAGTTCTAACGTTTCGGCTTCCTATACTCAACCTATACTGGGCAGGCGTCATAAGGCTATAACAGAAAGAATGCACGGCACTGGCCATTAATATATGTAGACGTTCGTTCAGCGCACGCATTCAACATCTATCGACTAATACCCGCTCCAAATGCAGCGCAACGTGGAGTTCGTTCCCCTTGACCCTCGTCGTCCTCGTTACCCTCATCGTTGTCCTCATTGTCCTCGTTACTATCATCGCTGAGCTCGTCATCACTGTCCAGAAACTTTTCGAGGATAGGAATCCAATCTGGGCCAGGCACACTAGATAGCGATGCCTTCACGTCTTTTTGGCATCTTTGATAGTTCATTGTTTTCAAGTTCTTCTGGCGCTTTTGCTCAGAAGCCGTCTGCGGGGAAGGGGTGATGTTAACAACAAACCATGTCTTATATCTTGAGACTGCGTAACACCCACCACACATCGCTCATACAGCGCTTTGACTCCGGCCTTGAGCGCGCAAACATCGCTCAAGTATGATATAGACTTCACGACATTCCACGCGGCCGGTTTGGATTGTTTCAATGCCTCATATTCGGCAGAATGACTAGAAAGAGATTGGTGGGCAACGTTGAACTACATCAGAGGGTCAAAAGAGAAGCGTACATATCCCACTGCTCCTGGAACGGTGCATACAGAGTAGGTTCATATTTGAGCTCTTGAAGGATCTCTAGACGGTAGAGCGTTTGTTCGAGCTTGACTTTTACACTTTTCATCAGGTCATTAACACCCAACTTCAGTCGTGGCATCTTCTTTTTGGCTGCTTTATCGGCAGCCTCGAGATCTGGATAATGTTGAGAGGGATTAAAAAACGTGTTGACCTGGTCAGGGACATACTTGTGGTTCTCATAGTGCGAAGGCTGAGGATATCCGAGTCATTTTTTAATGTTACTACGAATGTTCCCTTTTGCGTTACTTTGTTTGCACTGATTCTCGTCGTGAACCTGCGTGTTTCGTTCACCGAGTTATCGATATTGCGTAGGTTGATTACGCCGGCTTCGCAATTTGACACAGAAGTATCGATCATTTAGATGTCCGACTTGAATCGAGACTGTTGTCAGTGGAATGGGGCAGGGTTCGTGAGGCAGACAATTGCGGGAGGCAGAGACGGGGACAAGACGGGGAGTAAGGTTGGTCAAAGGGATCTTAACTGTAAGAGACTGTCGCAGCCCCTGGGGTCAGGATAAGGACGGCCTGAATCAGGTTGTCTTATGCTATGTTGAACAAAGCCAAGGGAGGAACAATGCAAATGATGATTGATCCCGAAATTGATTGGGACTGTGGACCCACAACACGTGGAAGCATAGTTCGTCGGGCGTCTCACTAGGTTTCTTTCCTACCTCACGACCTGCCGCTTTCATGACCGACGCTCAACCCGAGGAGGCTGTAACCAGTCGTCCAGCTCAGCTTCGAGGTCAGCTCAGCAAATCCGAACTCTTTTGGCGCGACAATTATAATTGGCTGCTTGAGCAAGGCTACAAGCTTCGCTCGCGCTACGCGCCTGAATGGACGCCTTCATGGGAAGGGACCAAGAAACTGTACTTTCGTTGCTCTGATGGTATTTACAGTCATGTGAGTGCATGTTTACGACAATCAGAGTCTTTCTGAACAATTACCTTCCAGCATGCCAGCGTTCTGGATGCCCAGCGCGCATCGGACGGAGAGCTTGTCTACTTGAAGTGTGTCAATAAGACTCTCCATCCACATGAAGCTGAGATCGGACGCTACTTTTCCACTGGTGACTTGGCCTCTGACCCTCGAAACCACTGTGTACCCGTTTATGAGGTTCTGCAGCCTCCGGATAACCAAGAGCTCCTTCTCTTGGTGATGCCTCTGCTTAAGTATCACGATGTTCCCCCATTTGATACGATAGGTGAAGCCGTGGATTTCTTCCAGCAGATATTCGAGGTATTTCCCATCTCTGCAGAGTTTTCGGCCTACCGACCTTTTACAAGGGCTTGCAATTTATGCACGAAAATAATGTTGCTCATCGGTTCGTACTCCTTCTGCTCCCTGCTCCCTTGTCTCTAACTGCTGCTTAGGGATGTGACCTATTACAACATCTTAATGGACGCTCGTTCTATGTATGTTGATCGATACCACCCTTCTCGGCCAAGTCGTACACTGGATCTCCGCCGCAGCCCGAAGCACCACACTCGGACCCTGAGCCCCGTAAAATATTATCTGGCTGATTTCGGCTTGTCTCGCAAGTATAGTAGGGAAGATCGACCTCCCATGGAGGACGTGATTGTTGGAGGGGACAAGACCGTCCCTGAGTTTGAGACCACAGATACATGCGACCCATTCCCCACGGATGTTTATACTCTGGGTAACCTCATCAGACAGAGATATACCGAGGTTTGTCTCTGCATTCGTATCCTACCCTTCTCCAGCTCACCGTTCCTCAGGGCTCCCAATTCGCGCGAAGGAAGCGTGGTTTCGACTTTTTGAATCTTCTCGTCGCAGACATGACGCATCCCGATCCGTCGAAACGACCCACCATGGACGAAGTGGTCGTGCGATTCCAAGGAATCCGTAAAGGTCTCAGTGGTTGGAAGCTCCGCTCGCGGGTCGCTAGTGCTGATGAGCTATGTATGGTCAGTATCGTTCGATCGATTGGGCATTGGACGAGACACATCTTTTACATGGTCAAGCACATACCTCCCTTACCTACGCCTACATGACTATGATTAGTTTGAGCGTTATTTACATGTTTCTACGCGGTTCTTTTGCTATTATATTGCATGACGATGTCATGCGCTGGAAGCAGGCGCATGGTGCAATCGTGCCTTTGACGTTTTCCGATTGAACGGCGTATACTCTATGTCGTGTTTAGTCGAAACATCCAAGCGGCGGACTTGCCCTCTAGGTCGTCATGTCGTCGTCTTCGACCTTCTGACTGTAAGTATTCTAAGAGTCGTTTTCCACCGGAATCACTCAATCCATTGCGTGGTCGCTCCTGTCCCGCTATACCTCTTCTTGCCCAGCTCAGAAACCTCGAATAGAGTGACCAATTTCAGTCCGGGGACTGAACGTTTCCGTTGTTCAGAACCCGGTCAGAATATCTCTCTTTCCTGGGAGATGCCCGGTATGGCCGTTGGTTATGATAATTCATACAACACGACTGAGTCCATTAAGCCTCCCTTGGTGCATTCGCTGTATACTCTACGTGAAGGTACCCTGGTTCACGTATAAATCCTTGTATCCAGCTTGCCACATGGATCTCTCAGCTAAACACGACGCATACGCCGTTGGAGAACATCAACGGCACAACTGCCACTACCGTTCAGCCTAACACTACCCTCTTTCCTGGTAGCGTTCAGCAAGTCGTTAACTCAACCATGTAAGCCGTGTCGCCATTCTCTTCGCCGTGAATCTGGTTCTCATCCTGCTGTTTGCCAACAGGTTCATCGTCATCACCGACGCAGACCCTTTTGTGACACCGTACAACCTATCTGCGATGAATGATCATATCATTGCGGGTCCAGCCGTTTACATAGCTGGCTAGCTTGGATAATAGATACAGTTTTTCCTTCCTCAGTACCTCATTTGATAGCCCAAGAATCAATCGTCCAAGTCAGAATTTACGGAATCCGAGTCCCCCTCGTCAGAATCTGTCGAGTCATCCTCAAAAAATTTCACGATGGCAACCCGACTGAGTCTGGCCATAATACAACGCGGTGGTTTCTTGGGTCCCATCAAGCTAACCTTCCTTATAGGGTGACCAAGATTCTTGCGCTGCTGAAGTATATTGATGAGTGCTAGAAACTCCGACTCAGCCTCAAGCGTCGTAAGGCTAAGCTTTGCGAGTCGTGGATTGGGTATGCTACCGTCACCATCGACGGGGTCGATGAGGCAGTTCAAAATTTCAGATGGGATGTGTAGATCGCATTCAAGGGCATGAAGATGCGAAAACAGCGGCAGTATATTGGGGATGACCCTGGTATCAGGGGTTTTTTCAAAGGAGAGGTCGAGGGTCTGAATTTTATCCAGAGGAAGCATTGAACAAAGCTCGTAGTGTGGAGCAATGGTCGGTTCCATTGGGAGGCGTATACAAAGTTGAGGGGGAAGATCGTCATCGTCATCGTCGAGAAGATCGTCATCAAAGAGGTCAATATCAACCTCAAGAACCAGGTCTACCCTTCTGGCATAGAAGTCAAGATTCACAGCGAACCTTGACCATCCTTGATCCGTGGACGGGTAGCGCGATATTAATCCTTGAAGGATGGAAAGGTGACTTGGCTGCATATGTGATATTGGTACATGGGCTGAGACCGATATGCTGGTACAAACGGGGATGTCCAAATGGTTGAACAAGATGACCCCTGCGATATTATCCATAGCCAACGAAAGGTTTCGAAGTTTTGGGAGATGGATAGTAGCTGAGTGGGATCCCTCTTGAGTTGTTACTGAAGCATCTGCTAGTTCCAAGGAAGGGGCACCATGCAGTACCTTAACGAACCAGGACATCGGAACGACTGTGGCGCTGAGTAGGAGCTTGACCAAGGAAGGGAACACAGGGGGTCTGTTGTGGGGGAAGCGACCGTTCACGTTCAACTCTAGACGGCGGAGGGCAGGTGCATTTGGCCATTGAAAAGCGTTCAAGGAATTCCCCATGGAAAGGCTCCATCGCACATTGAGCACAAAGCTCTTCAACATCGGGAGATGTGACAATGCAAGTGAAATTGATACCATCTCTGCGAAGTTGGTGAACTTGAGCTTGAGAGCCTGGATCTGTTGTGATGCAGCGGCCAGGAAGTGCGTGACATCGAATGATGGGGGGACAAGTTTGAAGTCGCATTCGATAGTCAAAGGTACGTCTTTGCATCGCCCAAGCATCACTTCAGCTCGATCAGGGTTTGATAGCGAGATCGTCGACCACAAACGGGGAGTCCCAAGCGCAACTCCCCGCCAATGAGTACAGACGTGAGCCACGGTCATCCATGATCCGGGGATGATCCCCACTTCCGAGTCGGAATCATCCTCGAAGTCACTGTATTCATCCCTTTCTGGAGTTAATTCTTTCACGGCAAGAAAGACTTCTGCAAGGAGCTCGTCTGGAAGTAAAGATATATTTTGATACGTCCGACTTTTGAGACGCCTTCTGCGCGATGACATGGATGACTACGTTCACGCACCAATGGTCAGTGAGGGCGAAGAAGTTAGCGATTTAAGTCACATAAACTCACGGGCTACGTCGATACAAAGTATCGACCTTGGGTAGACGTGGAAGTTGCGTGGAGGTTTGGAACTGATGAAGGTTAACGTGGGGACAAGAACCACACAGGAGATAGGGACTTGCAATTCCGCGGAAGGGCTCTCCGGGCGACGAAGCCATTCCACGGATCACGATCACCAATGTTTTCGGATAAGCGCCAAGTGCATGCTCCAGGACCACTACACTCATGCCGCATGCGCATGGATCACCGCGGCAGTCAAACCTGGAGTGGACGATGTCATCTTCCAAGCTTTAGTATGGCCTACAAGCCCAAATTCTAAGCCTCGGCATCAAGGCGCTGTGGCCGAGGTCTCCCTCCGTTGGTTTCATGGAACGTTGAACGTTTGAACGTTCAAGCTTTTCAAGTCCCTCAAGAATTCGAACAAACTTTTCAAAAAAGCTTTGTCGAACGGATGAAAGCGGCTTTGCAACCAAGAGCCGGCCTACACAGGCTTTCGAAGTTGATTGCTGAATCATCTTATCCCTTAGAAGTTAGCCTAGGACCTAGGTTTATGGTGCTTCAGCCGGACCTCCCATCGTGGGTGTCGCCGAACCTCTGGCAACAACCTCGATATCGCTGGAAAATGCTAGGGGCGTGGAATACAAAGGATATCACGTAGAAGGTGCTCAAAATTCCCATTTCTTTGCTACAGGCTTCGAGGAGTTGATGTCTTTCAAGGACGAAAGCGTTAGCCTATGCCTGTCGGACGCCTTGGCCGCTAGTAAGAACGACGCCGAATATCTCCTAAGCTCAAGGCCTCATGTCCAGGGACATCAGATGCTCGCGGCCCGCAAAACGAGAGCGTCTTAGCCCCACGGAGACTCGGGGTAACCAGTTTTCACGACTCTCCTTCCAGAAACTCCTACGTTTAACCTCCTTCACCTTACATCTCTGGCATGACTTCTTCGATTGATTCCTCCAGTTCATCATATCAGTAACATCTCTGCCTACTGTTACATTCTCAGGAATCCGCCTCTTCTCTCGTTCGCACTGTCAGGACGTAATGCCCTGCGGTTCCTGTCAGGTCAACGCTGGATATTCTTCGCGCCCTTTGCGTTCGCCAATCACCATTATCTGTCCATTACATTTCGTACACGGATTCATCTCCTTATTACCAATCCCGGCCTAATCTCTCCATCTATGAATAGGGTCAACGCCTCCAGTCAATTACTCGTCAAATCTGATGGTAAAGACAAGTCTTCTCTCGCTCGCCATACACTGACAACTTCCTACATAAGTATTAGCCAGTAACCTACTTTGGGCATCTTCTCATCTCGCTTCCTGAGTATTCCATGTTCCACGAGCCTCATGACAAGGTACGGTTGCTCTCGGAGTGTTCTACCGACTAAGCTGATGAACCTTCATAAATCCCAGTAAACTCCCTTCCCAAGTCCTCAGGCGTCCTCTTNCCCCCCCTCTCAACATCATGTACAACGAAGATCGCAAAGGCTCCCCTTCTCCGACGCCGCCATCACCGGGGCATGGGATAGTGTCTTCTTCTTCGAGTTGTGGTTAGCTCGATTGCTCGATTGAACCAGTTACGACCAGTTGACCACCTGTTGTTCCGTGGTGTCCCTCATAGACGAAGATGTTCGGGATTGGGATCCGCCCAAGAGAACACCCCTCCCATGGTTCCAGTTCACCATCGTCCTCCTCTTGCACCTCGCGGAGCCGATGACTTACGAACTTATTGAGCCTTTCACGCCTCAGGTCTGCGGTTTCATCTCCACAGTCCGCGTTCCTACTCATCATTGAACCCAGCTCATACGCGAAATTGGCATAACGGGTGGGGACGAGAAAAAAGTTGGCTATTATGTCGGGATCATGGTACGTTTCCCCAACTTTCCGGGTCCTCGTCACGCCCGTGAGGGTTCTGATGGGCACCTTAGCAATCGCTCTTCTTCGCAGCGGAAGCAATCACTGTCATGCACTGGAGTCGACTTTCGGATCGGATAGGTCGAAAGCCTGTCATACTATGTGGACTTCTTGGCCTATCGATTTCCATGTTTTGCTTTGGGTTGTCAAGGACCTTCTGGGGTTTGGTCATCAGGTGTGTATGATTATGATTATACTTCGTTTCCTGGGATGTTGTGACCTGACTCTCTTCTGCCGTAGCCGAGCCTTGAATGGGGGCTTAAACGGAAACATTGGGGTGCTGAAAAGGTGTGTTCTAATCAGAGGAATGTCAATCAGAGTTACTCTTACCGACATATCGCCACAGCGTGGTCGCGGAAATGACGGACTCGACAAACATAGCTTTGGTATGACAGAATAAGCTTCCTCTCCTCGTGGTATCTGATCCAAACCCCAATAGGCATATTCTTATCTACCTTTGACCTGGGCATTGGGAGGAACCCTTGCCCCAATGATAGGCGGGACTCTCGCTCATCCCGCTGAACGCTTCCCTAGATTTTTCGGAAACACATCCTTCCATCGCGATTATCCTTACTTCTTGGCGTGCTCCATCCCAGCTACCTTGGCCGTTGTCGCTTGGGCCGTGACATTCGTCTTCCTCGATGAAACCGCTCCTATCAAACGCAAGGAGTCCCTCCTATCGACATGGTTTTCGAAAACCAAACTCTGCATCGACCACCCAGTTTACCGAAGCGTCACCATTATTATACTCACCTCCACCGAATGGTGAACTCGAAGGCGATACCAAAAACCAGGCTATACCTCTCCGAAAACTCCTCACCCGTAGGGTAGTCATCGCAGCGGGCAACTACGCCGTCTTAGCATGGGTGGAAATAACTTTCAGGGCAATCCTGCCCCTCTTCTATTCAACGCCTATCGAGCTCGGTGGACTCGGCTTATCACCTCCTCAAATAGGGAGGATACTCTCTGCATTCGGTGTATTATGTGGAATTGTTCAGGTTTTCTTCTTTGCTGGGATGCAGGACCGTTGGGGGTCAAAGATTGTTTTCACGTTCGGTGTTTCGTTGGCATTACCTGGCTTCGCTTTGTACCCCGCTATGAACTATCTCGCTAGGGCGCAGGGGGTTACGACCTGGGTGTTCGCATTGGTGTTCATTCAAATTTCTTGTTATGTTGGGCTTATCGTCGCTTACGGTGAGGCCATTTCTCTGGCAGCCAAGACATTTACTTACCATACGCCTTGTTCACAGCATCAATATTTATTTGTATATCGGAGTCAGCCCCAAGTCGAACATCGTTAGGAGCGGTGAATGGGCTTGCTCAAATGACCGTTAGCATCATGAGAGCTATTGGTACGCTCCCCTTGTCCTACTCGTCGGACCCGCCTGACACAGCAACCTTCTTGTTCTTGTCCTTCCGCAGGCCCCACTATTTCGACTTCTCTCTTCTCGTTATCAATAGAGGGCCAGTACTTGGGCGGATGGTTAATCTACTATGTCATGATCACCCTAGTCTGCGGCGCCATATACTTGGCTAGCCTACTCCCTAGTCGCACTTCACGAACAGCCGCTTGTTCGTCTATGTAGTGATTACTGTTTGTAAAAAACCTGGCAGCGGCTACGGCTGTGTTTTCGCCGCAAAGTCATGAAAAGATTCATACAGCCCCAAACGAGCCTCACACGTCCGAGTCGGGCTCCTGCCTCGCATCGGAAGAGCTAGAAACCATACTACTCTAAGAATACAACAAGGATATTGATAACGATTGCGCGTCACGCAGGTTCACAAGAAAGTATACATGACGCCGAGAGCTGCTAGAAAGTTCCCTGGCTGGAATCCCGATGTTGAGGGTTCGATCGCTCAAAGAGATCGACTCTACGAGGTTCAGATGGTTGCGCGAACTGGCCAAAAGATGAAGCATGAGAACCCGAGCACGAACAGACACTAGAAGCTTACGAAGAGAGTGGTCTGGATACTATCTGGGTTGGTGTATGAAGTGGTAATATTGCGAAGGCGATCCCTTGCGTTGACACTGCGGATACAAGATGTGAGGATAGAGTAAATCCAACCATGGGAGGAGCTTACGATGCCAAGAACGAATTGGAGAAGACTGTGGTTTCACGTCAGAGGTTAGAATGCCTGGGAAGTAGAGGAAGGTTTATGGGACACACGTCGAGTAAGGACCGCAAAGATGGCGACCCAAAGTGCTGATAGCAAGAGTGAGCGAAGGCCTATGCGAACATGGAAGCTGGGGACTGACATGAATCGTAGCTGGTGTGAAACTGTAGACATCGAATGAACGGTCAGTGCACGGCAACATGATCGGAACCGGAAGACGCACGAAGACGGCGGTCAGGATACCTGCAACACTGTAGGGTAGAGCCATATCAATATCGACAGAAACGCAGCAGCGCCGGATGCCAAGCATTACCTGGTAATAAGGCCATTTTCTGTGGAGGGCCCGAGAGTCAGCATCCCATCACCACAGCTAGGAAAGCACGCAAACACTGACGCAAAGTCCACTGAATCAACCTCCCAAGTAGCTTCACCGTGCTCCGAAACGAATCTTTCTGCTTAGAGCGATAAAAGACCCAAAAGTAGAGCGTGATACCGAAATCCACAATGGCATTAGCGACAAGCAAGCCTGTCAACATCCAGCGCCACGCATCGGTGACCGAGGGGGAGAGGTTATCAGCAGGGAGACTCCCGATGACGCCTACGATGATCCAGCTTATGAAGCGAAGGATAGCGAGGAGGACAAGTCCAAATGAAAATACACGGTTTCCGGAGAGAATACGGATACGTAAGGAGAAGTAAGCCTTAGAACGAGTAGTGGTTGTCAGTAAGATACTTTGACGGCGACAACGGAGGACCTACTTGGACGATGGCGCCAATGATACCACTAAAGAGAAACCCTACGCTGATGGTGGCGGGAGCGATGGCTAGATCGACGGTAGCGGTGTAGGTCCCATGCGACAAGGCGATAGCGTGAGCAAACTCCAGAGTCCTGTGGTAATTGCAGTGGTCAGTGTTTCTAAACTCGGCGGTACGTGGGAGGTAGGCTTACCAGATCACTGCGACCTGCGATTCGGCGAACCAGATTGATCAGCAGAGTATACATCACAGAGACGATTAAGCATACCAGAATTTTCAGCTTCAGCGGGTCCAAAGGGTATCGGTTATAATAGCTGATCGTCTAAACAAAACGTTAGCACCGAAAACATGACAAGTAATTGGCAGAGCTAACCTGCTTCGTGATAATACCGAACAAGAAGATGGAGACCAATACGCCAACTTCCAAAGCTCCCACAGTCATGTCAACCAAGGTATTGATTGGTGGTGCGCCTGAGGGTAATGAAGGGTTTTGGAAGACGTCACGATGACCTTGGGGGAGAAAAGGGAAAGGAATGCTCGAGATTCATTCCGGATGGTCAAGGAAGAGGCAAGCTTACCTTGCTCTGAGTGGTTACGCGCGGCGTCAAGGTAAAAGGCTCCATTGCTAGGGTATTCGAACGCTAGTGAGAGCCCCGCAAGCATGAGCACCTATATGGATTTTGATCTCGATGAGAACTCACGATTCATTGTAGCCCAACTAGGCACTGATGGCAATGCTCTATAATCGGGGTAATACCGCGTATCAGCTGTAGGTGTGGCTGATCCGCAGGCTGCGGTGAAAGCCTCAAAGGTCGGGATTTGTGTAGTAGGATTTTGACAAAGCATGCAGGCACTGTAGAGATTGTAGGAAACGAAGGAGCTAAAGGGAGGTGGTGAGGCTGGGAATGGTGTTCAAGGGGCTGAAAACGTACCAAGAGCAATCATTCACTGAGTCGTTCGAGGGAGGTGCGTATTGCAGACTGGGGTCTGTGAGGGGCGGTATTTCAACCGGAACTATGAGCAATGGTAGTTCAGTGACACCATCGCATCATGACAAACTGCAGCTAGCGCACCAGTAGAGTCCGAGCAAGTCCCTTGAACAGAGGCAGCGACCTGGCACGCGGAGAGACCATTCTCATTCTTCATCCACTCGAACTCTGCACTACACGCCGGAGCTGTGAAACCTGAATCCTGATGACCTTGATTCCTCATCTTCCTCGCTGCCGTTAAATCGAACGTTCCTCTAGTCCACTTCGCAGCTACGCAACAACACCGTTCAGTCCAGCGTACATCTGGGAGAAAGGCAAGTAATAACATACGATTGATACTGGCCCAATAGGGTAACTGCGAATGGTCTGTGAGGGCGACATTTGGAGGGAAGTAAGACACAGCGCCAGACCAAGCTGACGCGCTGATCCATGACGATCAGCCACAAGACAAAGAAGCATAACGAAAGCGGAAACGAACAAAGTTGAAGAACCACAAGCCCGTTGATAGGCTGTCCATCTGCATGCCTAGTTAGCCAGATACTGAGCTCCGTCGTGAAAACAAACATACGCAGGCACATTACCACCTTGACAAGCAGAACAGGCACTAATCAGGTTGTAATACGCCCATGAGCTAGAGGTCAATGTTAGAGCCCTGATTCCAGTAACACGCAACAAGAATCCTCACCATGTACACACATTGGACGAGGTGGGAAGAGGGTAGGAGGAGTTCGGTTGTAAAGGTGGAAGTGGGGCAACATCCGTCGAAGTGCTTGTGGTGTTTTCTGATCAAGGTCACCGATTACTTCAGTCTTATGGTATCGGAGAGGCTTTAAACACGACTTACGATCGCAAGCATGCCTCACGTAGCCCGCCAACTCACAAGGAGACAGACCGTTCGAGTTTTGCATCCAATCGAATGCAGCAGGGCAGTTGGCTCCAGTTGACTCGTCTCGGATGACATGCTTCCAACCCATAGCGGCTCTCCGGATTGTTCGACGTTTAGCGGGTAAGTTAATCTTAACCATGCCTCCGTTGGTGCGCTACGAAGTTATGTGGGAGCTCCAGACGATTCAACCGCAGATGAGGAGGATGGCAACATGACATTCGAAATCTGTGCAACCGAATGATGCGGTTTGTGTGAGAAGTCCCGATCCTGATGGAGTCAGAGAGAAAGAGAAAGTTCGCGCGGCTGTTTCATGCAACTGGGCGTCATAAACACCCTTGATCAGATAATTAGGCGAGTTCTCTACGAATTATAAGCGACGTCTAAGCCTCTAGGATATACATGAAACAGGTATGTTTTTACGACATGCATTGTCTGTGATCAAAGGAATGAGCAAGGGGGACAAGGCTGGACTGGTAAAGACGTCAGACAAAAGAGATTCAAGACACAGAACATACACGAACATACACGGAACTGAACTGAGCCTTTGGTCACCCGCATGTTCCTCCACCTTTCCATCAACAAGCCATGTGTAGGGGACAGCACGAGAGCAACTACAACGCAGTTTGGTGAGGCCGCATCGGCGTTTCGTCCCGAGCGATGCCAGTCTCTTGTGACAGCATAGCCAATGTCGGCGAAGGTCTCGGCGTTGGTGTCAAAGACAAGGCCAGAGGTCGAGCTATCATCGCATGGCGTTTCGGAGCAGTCAAACCCAACCTCGCCACGTCACGTCGCGATACACGACTTCGAGAATTAGAAGGCTGTATCCGAGAGGACCGTCGCCCAGCACCAGTCATCGGAGTAGTTGGTTTCATCGTCCAGATCCTTCTTGCACCACCGCTTCCTCGTCTAGTGCGTTGTATACTCCCCCACCATGCCTGCGTCGTACTCGTTTGCGTCGAAATGATATCTGAGAAGGTCACGAAGGCCCCGAGGACGGAGTAGAGCATCGGGATGCATGAAAAAGTGGCTTAGACGTGATGGGGAGAAAGAAAGAGGTGGATGGGACGGAGCATGGCGACTATCTGATTTGAGTGGCCTGTGTTCATCGAGCCGGACATCAATCACAGGCACTCCGTGCTACGGGGAGCCGGCAACGGGAGAGATCGGGCTATCTGGGGTTACAGATAGGAGTCACCCCTTAGTCCTGTTCTAGCCTTGAGTCAAACGCGTAAGGATGCTGAGGAGCTCACTCACCAAAGGCCATATCGCACCGACTTGAGCACTCCAGAAAGCCATTCAAACCCCTCGTGCAAACCATCTCCGGATTGCGCACTAGCACGTTGGACGTGCTACCAAGAAAACCACCCACGAAACGATCAATATTATATCTAGCCAAAATTTAAGATATATAAAACACTTACCCATTGACGCATACTAGCTCCCGAGTCTGCTAGCGCACTCATCCGACGAGTAAACTCCCGGAAAACAGCGTCGCCCGCAAGGTCAACCTATGTAAGAAAAGCGTCAATATTGCATACATCATCGGGTGAAAAAACGCACACCGGCATCTAGCTTATTGACGAAGACGAGTATCGGGACCTCCTTACCCAACCTGTCTTCCCCCATCGACACGATGCTGTCTAGCTCACCTAGTGCTTCGTCCATCCTAGCATGATCAGCACCATCAACGACAAATACAACCCCATCCGCATCTTGAAAATAATGCCGATAGAGAAACCTATTAGTTCGATGCCCACCAATGTCCCATAACGTCAAGGCGGCCGAACCGCTACTCAGCGCAAGTGTTTCAACATTGAAACCTGGGCATACACAGAAGGATAGTCAGTTTCCGTGTTCATTAACATTGGTAGCTGCCGCGATCGGTAGAAGTTTCGTGAAGAAACAGGATCATTACCTCGTGTGGGTGTGGCGGTAACACGTTGATTGAGCAGGCGATACAAGATCGTGGTCTTTCCCGCGTTGTCCAGGCCTGCAATCATAATGCGGTAGTCTCTAGTCGCCCATGACCCACTTAACGAGGACGCTAATGCTCCCATTCCGACGGTCGACACAGAAGGATGTCGTGGTTGAGAACAGGCAGCTCGGGTCCGAGCGAACGTCTTCTTCAGGAGCTGCACGTGCTGGAGAGGGGATCTCCTATCCCGAGTATGAAGAAGATTATTTCTGGCTAGGTTGACGCAAACCAGTACGTTACGGTGACGAGAGTTACCACATGCAACCTCCGTACCGGTTAGCTCGTGAGCGCTCCACAACGGCCAATAAGTCGGTCATCGAGCTTACCGGTGCGAGGAACAATCAAAAATCTCAGCAATGGAGATATACATCGATGCCAGGTGTCCGTGGCTGCTGACCTTAGCGATTAGCGGCTGAGCATCACTGAAGCCACATATCCAGTACCTCAATTACACTGGTGGAAGGCTGACTTGGGTAAGGTCATCTGTTTGTGGGCGTAGATAAGTAGATAGAAGCAATACGCCGTTTCCATTTAATCTATGAATTGTCGGTGAAATTTTGACTCCTATAGATAGTTCAGAGCTGTTATCGTAGCTTCGATAGAGGAGGACGAATGTTCCGTGGGGGATTCCGAACGCTGGGCGTTCACTAGTCTCTTTGCTGGTAGATCAGTCAGTCACATTGGACACTATGCCGAAGAAATGAAATCACTCAACGACGATTTGCTCGGAGAATTACTATTCCTTGATCAAAGCTGAGTACACTCTACAGCATGATGTGAAACTTGTTACGCACAAACACAAACACATATCGTCATGTTCGACCACAACAAGCTATGGCGGTTGTCCATCAAATAAGCACCGCGAAGATCTACGACTCAGCGACAGTGCACCATGCGAGTAGGACCCTTCACGGACGCAGAGAGAGGTGTCGATCCTCGGTTTTGTAAGTAGAGAGCGGTGGGAGCTGACGATCTTCGTGTGGACATGAGTGGCGACGTCAAGGAGGTAGCGTCCATGTTAGAGTTAGATCCCATGCGGCATGCGAAGCGATGCACCCATGCGAGAACCACGCACTCCAAGTCTAACCTAGACGACTATAGCTCCACTCAATGAGAGCAACGCGTAGTCTAGTCGTCAAGCGTCAAGCTTCAAGTCTCGCGTTGGACTTGGATGGATGAACGAAACTAGCTTTGATCAGGGGCGATTTCAGGGGAAGCTCAACTGGAGAAGACCGAAATGAATCTAGGAAAAGCCACCATGATCCTTCAGGATGATTACTCACAGGCCCCCGATGCAGATCTATCGGCCTCATTGGTCGGGTCGGTGGGTATGACGAGCAAGGGAAGATGCGACCTTGAGATCGAAACGTTGTTGACAGTTGGTGGCCTCGAGGATCAGACTGGTTCCATAGAACATTCGCCAGTTTGGCGCTCTCCTGTAGGAAAAAGACATTGCAGCGTGTTAGTACAAAGTGCTAAACAAAGTATACGGGAAACGTCCGTAGCAGGGCTCTGATGCGCATGTCATCGACTTGCCTGATGTCTGAGTTTCAGCGTTGACTCTGGAGTGTACTGACCGCGGAATCGTGAAATCCTAACTGATGACAGTTTTCCAGTGTGAGTACTCCGTTCATGAGGGGTTACATCAAGGCGACCGGGAGTTCCGCGACGTAGATTTGCCGATAATCTGGCCGCAGCAAGTTCCATTGTACTTGATGTGGTAGGTTTGACCGCTAGATGATGCCCAGCTGATGCCGGGAAATCCAGTATGCACTTACGTACGTACGGATGGATGCTTTCAACGGAAGTGAAGAGATGTGGGCGCAAGTATTAGACGAGGAATTGGGCCTTTGGACGCTTGATTGAGGTCGAGCCTCCATTTGTCGCCTTCCAGAAACGATAACTTCCGCATTACATCGCACCGATGTTTCGCTGCAACGTAAACTAACCCACATTTCTTTGTCATTAATGGAGTGGTAAGAATGTACGGCGGGTTGCGATTGCCATTTGAGTACTTGTCATCTCAGACGGTTGCACTTCTCAACTCAACTTCTCCATTAGAGTAGGTCACTTCGCGGCATCCTGTACGGGGAATCGGCGTGTCCAATGTTTCCCCAAGGAATCTCTAGAGTTCAACCTCTCTTAGACATGGAAGTGCGAAGAAGTTGAAAAAACTGGGCNAAAAAACCGAAGAAAAGATAAGATAAGATTGGCTTCGGTTCTTTTACTCAACTTTTGCTGCTTCTCTTTCTCATCGACATGGCCTAACCTTTGCCTGACCTTGCCCAAAAATACGCCTAACCACGGCGCACTCCATAAATCGAACCGGCCAGATTTTCTTCACGTATACGACCTTCGCGATATGAGAAATACCGCGAGGTGGGCACTTGACCTACCGACGCCTCTGTTTAACCTTATGCGTTTTTCAGCAAGCCATGACGCAGAGTGCTCGCATGCTTCACATACACATGATGGCATTTTCTGTTGTTCCTTGGCCTTCGCTTGACCGTTAGTCGCGGTCTTGCTTTGTAACGCCAGGCACTCGATGATTCCCGAAAAGTTATGGTCTGTAACCACACTCAACCATCAATTGGTATACAATTCTTACAGATGGGTATGCGCCATTTAAAATCGCTTCTATGGGATAAGCTCACATTTTAGCTTCCAAGGGCTGTTTCTGCCTTTCATTGTTCTGACCCTGCACACGCGTCCTGAGACACTAATCCATTTGACGTCAAGAGGCCAATATTTGAACGCGTTTTTGAAACATTACTGAATTTCTACAAACTAGAGCCCACAAGATACACGCTATCCGGTCTACTCTCTGACCGTCTTATCGATTCTATCGAGATAGGCCGGGCCTTAGTTTGGATTAGTGCTATTAAAGGTGGCTGTCGATTCCCGTGGTTCACCATTGGTGGGTCAGTAAGGCCCATTTAGGCAGGATCTGGAGCGGGCAGGCATCCGCGCTCAACACACATCTGACCCTACACGACCCCTGACAAGCAGAAATCCAGGAGACGCCACCAATTTCATCGCAACCAATAGCGCTTCCGCTCGATTGCAATAAATGTACCTCCTAGAGAAAACTTTAAAAGCAACCACCCGACCTCCTTTCATCCTTAGAAACGCCCCCCTCCAGCATGTCGAGCATCTTCCACGATCCGTTGATTCTTCTCGCTGTCGGTACCCTGTCCGTCGCCGTTGCATGGAAATTATCTAGCTTGCGCTCCTCGGGCCTGCCACTGCCACCAGGACCCAAGAAACTTCCCCTCATTGGCAACCTCCTCGACATGCCGAAGAACGATGAATGGGTTACCTACGCTCGTTGGGGGAAGCAGTATGGTAAGCATCAATGGCCTCATCCTGCCACTCTATCATCGACTCTTGTCGCTCTTAGGTTCGGACTTGATCCATATTCAAGTCGCGGGTTCATCCATCGTTGTCGTCAATTCCGCAGAGGTCGCTCATGATCTCTTTGACAAACGTTCAACCATCTATTCCAGCAGGTCTGTTTCCGCGTTCTATGTTTAGCTCCCCATCCGTTGACCCTGAGACTAGGCCTCGCTTTGTTATGCTGAATGAATTGTGAGTGCCGTAACGATATACTTTCTTCGATCCATGCCTAATTCTATGAATAGGATGGGTTGGGAATGGGCCGTCGCTCATATGCCTGATGGAGAGATGTGGCGACAACATCGTCGTCTCTTCCAAAAGGAACTTCATCCTTCAACAACCCCTACCTTCCAGCCTGCAGTCACAAAATTCGCCCACCGTCTTCTCGTAAGTATACACCAAACCCCAGAAGATTTCATGAGTCACATGCGGCAGTAAGTTTTCCTTTATCCCCCTTCGCGTCGACCATCCATCTCATGCCATGTCACACCTATCCTCGTAGCTTTGTCGGTGGTGTTCTCATGAATACTTCACACGGAGTCGATGTCCTGCCTATGCACGACCCCTATATCGACATTATCGAAAGGGCTCTCGCAGGCCTCATTCAAGCCATCGTCCCTGGTCGGTTCATTGTCGAAACTTTCCCCATTCTGAAGTACCTTCCCAAGTGGGCCCCTGGTGGTGGGTTCCACCAGAAAGCTCAGGGAT
>JAPEVF010000732.1:0-22466 GCA_029747585.1 Pleurotus djamor
AAAAGAACTTCTCACCAGTCTTGTGCCCATGTTGTGGGGGATAAAGAACCTCAGATGCGATGTCTCTTTCCTGTGACCACAGGCTGACGCTCATTCGTACAAGAAATGGCGACTGAAGCTAATCTGCACAAGAGAACATCTCCTTCTCTGGATGACCCAGAAAAGTTCGATGAGAAGGTCGAGGTCGCTTCTGTGGATGTATCCTTAGCCGATGAGGCCCTCCGATTGGTTGGGGTCGAGCGCAAAGAACATTTCAGTGACGAGTATAATCGCAAACTCCGTAGAAAATTGGTATGGTTTTCTCCTAGAATGCGAGCTTTCTATTCTGGCTGACTACTTCCAAGGATCTGGTCATTCCTCCTCTTTGCGCGGCTGTTTACTTCACGCAGTTCCTGTAAGTCAATTCGTTTGCCTTGATCAAATCCTTCGATTGCTTAAGCGTGGTACTTATTCTTCAGTGACAAGACTTCTCTCAACTATGCTAGGTAAGCTTCCTACGCTCCTATTGTCCCAATGGCTATATCCCCCGCCAGTATCATGGGCTTGCCGATCACTGGACAGGTGAGATTTGTTCAACCAACCGTACATCAGCCTGCTAAGCACATGCATTAAAGAACTACAACCTTGTGTCGATGGCTTTCTACTTAGGTATGACACGACTATGCAGAACGGAATCGTGCGTTTTGAGTGTCTTCATCTAGGCTTCTTGGCGTTCGAGTTCCCAACCGTTTATATCTCTCAAAAGCTCCGCTTAGCGAAGTACCTCGGTGAGAGCGCACGAACTCAGCGGCTGCGATGTAACTGAAGAAACACAAGGGGCGAATATAATAATTTGGGGAGCCGTCCTGATGCTTCATGCCGTAGGCACATCGTTTGGCGCGTTTTTCGCTCTGCGTTTCATCCTTGGTAAGCATCCGCTGTCGCTCAAGACGGCCAGTCTGTATAGTAATTTTCCAAAGGGATGTGCGAGAGCTGTGTCGCGCCGATCCTTATCCTCATCATATCTATGTTTTATAAGAGAGACGAACAGGTGGGCCATTACTTTCATCATTGGTTTACCGCCGCCTCACCACTCTTAATTGGTCCAGGGAACACGCATTGCTTGGTTTTACGTGATGGTCAGTGAGACATGAAGATGTACTGGCTCCTCAGCAGCTAATTCACAATCTTCCTTCTGTCAGAACGGCCTTACCCAAATCTTTGGAGGTTTCGTGGCTTATGTGCGGCCAACTTCTAATTTGTTTAAGTTCTAATTTGCTTAGGAGACTCTCCTGATTATCCCTTCAGGGCATTTCGTTCTACGACGGCCGATTATTGGCACCGTACAAGATCATCTATATCCTACTTGGAGGTCTGGCCATAGTTGTTGGGATTTGCGTTGTTATATGGCTGCCCGACTCCCCTGTTCACGCCAAAATGCTGACTCAAGAGGAAAAGATCGCCGCCTTGGAAAGAGTTCGCGATGATCAAGTTGGAACGGAGAATAAGAAGCTTAAGAAAGAGCAAGTTATCGAAGCACTTTTGGACATCAGAACCTGGCTGGTCATTTTGACGACTTTGCTGAGTACGCTTCTCGTTGTCCCATTTAAGTGGTTCAGCTAAAGATCGGTTTGATTTTACTAGCTAGCATTCCGAATGGTGGAATAAGTAATTGTAAGCCTCTTAATAATAGGTTCAATCGGGTGCATGAGTGATGAGACCCATTTCAGTCAGCAATCTGATTATCAAAAGTTTCGGATATACGTGCGTCCCACTTCTACATACGAGCTTTCAATGAGCTCCTGACCGTCATTTTATCTTGTGTATCAGATCAAAGCAAGCACTTATTTTGTCAACGCCTGGAGGTCTTGTGCATACTGGTATGACTTTGTTCTGTGGTATCTGGTCGGACAGGAAAAACGAGCGAATGATTCCAATCGTGTTCGCCGTCGTCCCAACGATCATCGGTGCGGGTAAGATCGCCCGTTACGTTCGCATGTCAACCATATACTGAATATATGTAACTAGGGCTACTCATTGGCTTTAACGGCACGTCTCAGAAAGGTGTCTTGCTCTTCGGTTGGTTTTGAAACCTTCCCTTGTGGTCGCAGTGGAGCTCACCGATGGGTAGGTATATACCTCTGCTCGTCATTCGGGAGTGCCCTTTCGACCGTCTATGCATACAACGCTTCCAATACGAGTGGTCACACAAAGAAGAGTACCATCAATGCTCTGACGCTGACCGCCTTTTCCCTGGGTAATATTATTGGGACCGAAATATTCCAGCCCAAAGATGCGCCTGCCTATATCCCGGGGAAGATCGCCATCATGTCGCTTCTTGGAGGCCAACTCATCATTTCATTTGTGCTACGCTACATTAACCTGTACCTGAACAAGCAGAAACGAGCGAAAGTCGCCCTCTTGAAGGAACAAAATGGTTGGACGGACGCAGATATTCGAAGGGAACGGGAGAGACATGCTTTCATGGACTTGACGGACAAGCAGTAAGCTCTGTGTTACACTCACGGTTTCGATGTGTGGCTGATTGAACTTGAAACAAGGAACCCATACTTCGTCTACACGGCTTAGGTATAGGTTATCCCTGTTTACGGAATACTACTTTAAGTTTATGAGCTTGGTCCACTGATCCTCCGGAGGATCGACTGACTGTCTGTCTGAAGGATCTTGCAAATGGCGTCACTGCATCATGCCAAGTTGGGAGGCGTTGGTAATTTCTAAAGGCTTCAAATGCTATGTGACTGCTGCAGATGGTAAGAAACGTGTGCTCAAATGTGTCCGCTGTATCTCTGCCTTGAAATGAATGTTGCTATCATCGCATCATTTACATTGCGAGGGGCTCTCCTGTCATATTGAAGTCAGATGATCGAGAATCTCAGGGTCAAGGCACTTCGATCCCGAAACTTTCTCAAGTTTTTTGACCACCTACCTTCGCCATCGTCACACATGTCTCGGACGCTCCCTTCTTCATTGTTGGATTTTGCGCTAGCAAGCACGAGCCGGAGTAATGTCTGCATTCGAAACCGAGCAACTTGGCGCATGATGCACCAAGTTGCATTCGCGACCTCAGAAGAGCCTTCTCTGCCGCCCGAAATTGCTCATGCCCAGGCGTTTCGTAGGTCGGTATTTGTGCTCCGTTCGGCGTGGAATTTGACTCATCTGAATAGACAGAGGACGCGGAATAGCAGACGATCTGGATTAGCCGTCCGAACGAGCTTGGCGGCGAATATGGAATTGGAAAGACGTGTGAGAGCGCTGGAGGTTGCTGGAACTGCAGAGGTCAATCCAACTTCTACTGATTTCTACTGGCACTGAACTGTAGCTCAGAAATCCGCAATGGACATGCCTAGCTACTCAGAAGAACAACTGCTCTCATTTTATGATGACTTACTCGCAATACCCTCCGAGAACCCGGATCTCGCGGTTCCGGCGAGGGAACCATCTCCTGAAGAAGACATCCACACAGTGGACTTGATTGACGTTCGTTTAATGGAGGCCGCGGCGAGAAGAGACTCAACGGGGCTCCTTGCAGTGCTCCAGCAGAATGCTCTGTTGAAGGAGAAGGAGACTAAATATGGGCCTTCAGACCTCCCTTACCAACGAGCGCTATGGAGAATCGAGTCCTTCTTGAATCGGGCTGAAAGCGTCAATGAGTCGCACAGTTCCCTTCCAGTAGCCCCCGGTATTGTGACCTCAGCTGAGGTTCAAGCACTCGTTCGTGTTTGTGTGAGTACTCACGCTCGTTCAATGGATTCGTCCTGTTGACTCTCTTCATAGCTCCGGGAGAAGCAATATGAGGCAGCAGAGCATTCACTTGCCCTGGCTAAGGTGAGTCCAACCTGATCTCTGACTTTTTTTTGACTGATCTCTTCCCAGCGTCTTGGCTTGGCTATACCAGAGGCCGCCTCCAACTCTTTTCTGGACGCATATGCAAAACGAGGTCTCGTTACGGATGCTGAACGATTCTTGACTTCCGTGTTGACTAGTAGGTCTTCAATCATCTGAGCTGTTTCCTTTGGTAACATTGTTACAAGCCGCCCCGACGGAGATTCAGCGACATCTCCACGTCAAAGCACACCTCCGCGCATATCCTTCCGATGGTATCCCGGAATCTGCGCTTACCGTCTTACATCACTACGAAGACCAAAAACTACCTGCCCCGATGACCACGTACTCTATGATCATTACCTCCCTCTTTGACAAGAAATCCGTCCTTGCCAGAGCCCAGGCTTGGGATATCTTTTCCCACATGCGCTACGTTGCCCACCCTCAACCCGATGCATTCCTTTACACGATGATGATCCGAGCCTGCGCGTCTCCCTTTGCATCCCATCGTTCAGAAGCCGAACGAGCGCTCGACCTTTGGACGGAGATGACTGTCGACCATGAAATCCCACCCACTACTGGTGCCTATAATGCCGTGATCCTTGCGTGTGCACGGACTGGAGAAGCAGCCTATGTTAATGAAGCCTTCCGCTTGGCGAAGCAGATGCTAGATACGTATCGCGACGCCTCGGGTGCCTCCGAATTCAAACCGACTGCCAAAACGTTTTCGGCGTTGCTGGAAGGTGCGAAGCGCATTGGTGATCTAGGGAGGGCGAGATGGATATTAGCAGAGATGGTTCGAGTTAGCGATCCTGCTAACGACGTGCTGATCACAGAAGAGGTCATCATGCACATGTTCCATACATATGCAACTTACACTCCCCCCTTCCGTCGTGGGATGGCCTTGCTGCAGTCTTCCAACGTCAACACGCCTCCCACGGCTTCAGAATCGTCCTCGACAGAAATTCTTCCCTTGGAGTCGGTTAGTGAAGAAGGCACCCCACAACCATCTGCATCTGAAGACCAAACATCTTCCTTCTCCCATCTTGCTCCCCAAAGTCGTGCTGAAATTATCAGAGAAGCTCAATCACTGTTCCATCGTGCTGTTCAATCTCGTCCGTACGATCCTTCCTTGCTACCTTCTTTCGACGACAAGTTCTCCAAGGTCAAGCTCACACCCCGCCTCATCAACTCGTATCTTTCAGTTTACTACCGCCATGGAACCCTCAAAGCTGCTAAAGACCTCTATGAATCGTTGTTTGAAGAACACCGAGTCCGACGTGACGCCAGAACCTGTGTGGAGGCCTTGAACCGTTGTAGTAATGCGCCAACACACGAGAGGCTCTTGGCTCTGGAGTTCGCCACCTCAGTATGGGAACAATGGATGGCCCTGGAAGGAGAAATGAGGCATAGATCTGTCGTTGGTGCTGAAGTTCTGGACGGACGGATCGTGGAGCGTGCTCGAGTCTGCATGATACGTACCCTCGCTCGGTTCGTCTCTTCCGCCACGTCGATGAAATAAATATTTATGCTGATCTTCTTGACCGTAGCTCTGGCAGACTGGATGACGCGTTAAGTCACGTTCGATCTTTCGTAGACTCTTACCCCCCACCTCACATTCGAGACCCTCGTCCAAACCTCCCTATGAGAGGCACGAGAACCGTTCTCTTCGCGCGGAGGCCACTGGTTCGCACAACAACGCCGGTTGAGGTGCCTGACGATACAGTTCCACCGCTCTTGACCTTTGGCGATTTGGATGTCTTGCATCACCGTTTGGCTGCGGCTAAACGAGTGAAGGATGTTGGATATGTCAAATGGGTTTGCAAAGCGTACGAGGGGGCGCTGAGGACGAGGAGGGAAAGGACTTTGGCAGCAACCCCAGAGAAGTCGCCTTGACAATGGTCCTTCCCCCCACGAAACCACCTCTCCCTCTTGTAAATCTCACTGCTGCGGTGCAGTCTCGGCGTAATTTTGGCTGTCAATGATCTATCGTCAAGTACTTGGAGTAATTTATCATATCTAGAGCAAAAGTACATAGTTAGTAGTCCCCCGACGTTGGAGAAGAGAGATTAATCTTTCCAACTAATTAACCCCTGTTTCACGTTCGCGCTGGTGCCAATATTAGCCACTCAAACCCAACCACCACCCGTAATTGAAACCTCTTTAGGCCCTTTACCATCGCGGTAGCGCCCCATAAGGATATGGATCGTATCATAGCCCAACGGTTTGGATGCTCCCATGGCCTGACTTGAACGGTCAGGACTTCTTGTTTTCTCAATGGTACATGGCTGAACTAGTGTTCTATGCGCGGTGCTTTATACCCAATTGCTCTTCGACCCCACGAATTGAATAATGTACATTTGATTCACATCCGGACTCGCTCTCTACTCGCCTTTCCATGCAGCGAGGGGTAGACTGTCGACGTCAAGATTACCCTTGAACGCGTCGGGATATCTCTCGCCAGCAGGTTCAGCGGCCTCTGCCAAGGACCTAATTTCTGCAATTTCCTCGCTGGTCAAAGGGATCTCTGCGGCCTTCGCATTCTCTGCAATTTGTTCCCGCTTGGTGACACCAGGAAGCGGAATGACTGACAGGCGAGTTTTAACGGTTGGATCAACGTATGCTTGCAAAGAAGACTCACAGCTTGGGTGAGACGCAAGAATCCAAGCAAGTGCGACTTGCCCTGGAGTTGCTCCCTTTCTGTCCGCTACGACCTTGAGCTTATCCACTATGGCCAGATTTTTCGGGAAGTTTTCTGGGAAGAATCGAGGAAAATGCTTGCGGGCGTCATCTTCCTCAAAATCGTCTGGAGACCTGAACCTATACAAACGCCGTCAGAACGCGAGGAGCATGTCTACTATATGTGGAACAACTCACTTTCCACTGATCATTCCTCGACAAAGCGGGGAATAGGCCACGATGGAAACGCCCAACTCCTCGGCCACGCTGGCGAACCCACTTCTTTCAACAAATAGTTCCATTGCGCTGAACTCCATCTGAGCAGCGACAACCTTGTCGCCTATTCCCGGGACAGCTTTTGCTCGTTTCAGACTCTCAGCACTACACTCGCTCATGCCGATCCACTTGATCTTTCCACTCTCCACGTATTTACGGAGCGTTTCCATGACCACTTCGATTGGAACGTCGGGATCAACGCGGTGTTGGTAATAAAGGTCGATGTAATCCGTTTGCAGCGCCTTCAGCGAATTTTCTAGCTGGCGTTTGATATAGCCCGGTTTGCTGTTGGGGAATAGGAAGCGTTCGGGGTCCGAGAGGTCGAACCCGCCAAACTTCGTGGCCAGGAATATCTCTGAGCGACGCCCAGTCTTTGTGAACCATTCCCCGATGAGCGTCTCGCCTATGTTCAGCCGGTAAGTTTTCTTGAACAGTACTTGGCGAGCATTGCTTACTTCGTTGGTAGACATCCGCCGTGTCCCAAAAGGTGACACCGATGTCTGCCGCATGGGTCAGGGTCTCAAATGTTCTGGCGTCGTTTTCCTCTCCTGTCAACAAGCCCATGCCTATCGCAATGTAAGTGAATGATTGAATCCTCCTGCGATGTAGGAACTCACGCATTGCCCCAAGGGCGATCGCAGACACAGTAGGACCGTTCTTCCCCAATTGTCGAGTTGGATAAGACATTTCGGAAGGAGAAAACCAGTTACCCCCCATTGCTCACTGAGCACCGTATTTAAGGACGGCGGCAGTGACATCACATACGATCGGCAAGATACACGTCATGACGATGGCAATTGTCTCTGACTAAATTTCATGATCATTTGACATTATCCATAAGTACATCCGTCGGCATCAATTCTCCCCCTTCCATTCCGAAATCGGAATACAGTCACCCTTTGGAATGCGCGACTCTGGGTAACGAGAGCCAGCCACATCCGCATTTTCTACCAACGTTCGGATTTGCTTGACGTCCTCGTCGCTGAGGGATATTTCAGCAGCATTCGCGTTTTCTTCAAGCCTCGATATCTCGCGCGTCCCTGGGATAGGCACAACTACAAACCAGTCTGTTAGAAATCCCGAACACGGTGTATCATGCCTCGCTCACAATCGGGATGAGACGCAAGAATCCACGCCAGGGCGATTTGGCTAGGAGTTGCTCTGCATCTGTCACCGATCATTTTCAGTTGTTCCACGATTTTGAGGTTCTTAGGAAAGTTCTTGGCGGAGAACCGAGGCAGACCCCGTCGTATGTCATCTTCGTCCAAATCATCTGGGGAACGGTACCTTGTTGACCTTGAGTTATAGTGTCCCAACCCTTGTCACTTGGGATGGGATAACTTACCTTCCACTGACCATCCCACGAGCAAGCGGGGAGTACGCGACGACTGCTACTCCAAGCTCCTTTGCCACTGAAGCAAACCCATCTTTCTCGACGCTCAGCTCAAAGGGACTGAACTCCATCTGCGCTGCGACAACCTTTTCCCCATACCCTGGCACCGACCTCGCCCTTCTCAAGGTGTCGACATTACACTCACTCAACCCAATCCATCGAATTTTTCCATTGTCGATGAACTCACCCAGAGTCTTGATGACGACTTCAATGGGTACTTCAGGATCGACGCGGTGTTGATAGTAAAGATCGATATAGTCCGTTTGCAAAGCCTTCAGCGAGTTTTCGATTTCTTTCCTGATATACGAGGGTCTACTGTTCGGTAGATACGCTCGCTCGGGATTGAGCAGGTCGAAGCCTCCGAACTTGGTTGCGAGGAATATTTCAGATCGACGGCCGGTCTGGGTAAACCACTTTCCCAGGAGAGCCTCGCCTAGATATGACAAGAATGAGCGGTGAAAGATCGATATGTTTCGAGTTGCACGCACTCGAGCCATATACATCACTCGTGTCCCAGAAGGTCACCCCGCGGTCGGCAGCGTAGGTGAGAGTCTTCAGGGACACCTCATCATCGAACTGTCCATACCACCTTCCCATACCCATAGCCCCGAATCCAATGGCAGATACCATAGGACCATTTCGTCCAAGTTGGCGTTTGGGATAAGACATCGTGCTCTGTGCTACTTGAAGCGTGAGATACGGGTGGGTTGGTGGCCTTCACCTCTTTATATCTGGTGGCCGGATCCCCTCCATGGATTTGTAAGTTGCTTACCGACGAGCACTGACTCTGAGAAATCGCGGTGTGGAGACAAATATAGATTCCCCGGCAAGCGTTCACCGACGCTGAGCCGCCCATGGATGCAAGTTTCCTGAGACCTTCATGCCACGCCTCGCAGCGAGCCAATTCGTTGTAGACCGATTCGTCCTCGAGCACGAGTACCAATCCGATCATACAGCTAGCCAGTTGACACCGTTGGTCACTATAGCAAATAGGTATCGCAGCACGCAATTTAACTCCGGCGCCGAACATACACTGGTATTCATCCATGGAACTGGATTTCGTGAGTAAACGTCTACAGGTGGCTTTCGAGCAATTCTCTCAGCAGACCTTCGTGATATATAATAGATAAAGAACAGTGGGAGACGGCCTTGCGGTATATCTATGATACCGGAAGTGTCCGAGAAGCTTGGGCACTTGACTGGCAAGATCACGGCGAGGCCGCGGGCCTCAACCAGGCCACCTTGGATGCACGCGGGTCTAGTGTATGTGAGTTGATAATCGCGCTCCCGATTTTTGGGCTGTACTGATTCATGTTGCCCAAATGTAAGCCTGTTACGATGTTGCCCACTCAATTACAGCGTTTCTCAAGACCGAACACATAGAACCCTACCAAAATATTGTCCTGATCGGACATTCACGAGGCGCGGTCGCGGTGTGAGTTGCGATACTCTTGTATTTTATCCCGCACACTGAGAGGACCAGTCTCTTTTCCGTGGCAAATATGCCGCTGAATGCACCATCAATCCGCGCCCTTACTATCCTGATTGATCCGGCAATGGTTCCGAAAGAGTTATGGGACTCTAACACCGACAACTGTCAAGCAATATTCACTTTCTCTCTGAAGGCAGCCGCGTCGCGAAGACACGAATGGGAAAGTAAAGAGGATGCCTACGCGTGGATGAAATCACGCCGTCCTTGGAAAGGATGGGACGCCCGTGTTCTTAAAGCTTTTGTGGTGAGTCTGAATCATGAGTACTTTCACAGTAAATGTCTTTGAACTTCTTTGCTAGGACCATGCCCTCGACCAAAGAGTTGGCCACGTTTGCTTGAAGTGTAGAAGGGAGTGTGATGTGAAANGGGGGGGGGGGTGTTGCAATGCGAGTTGGTCGCCTCCGGCTGACCAGTGGGCTGTATCTTCTCTAGATCTCGGAGAGTGGTGGTGGTGGTGGTGGTGTGTGGGTGGTGGTGCGTCCCTTGCGAAACGGTGCAGAAGCAGTTGATGGCGGCGGAGTCAGAGCAGACAGAGTCGAACTCGTGTCGACGGCGGTAAGTCAATATCGGATAGTCGAAGTCGGTAAATCGGTTAATCGGTCGGTCAGAGAGTCGAAGTCGAAGTCGATAATGAAGGCGAAGGCGAATAGTCGTGAAGTCAAATGAAACGGCGAAGAAAATGCTAGAAAACGAGAGCGAAATAGACAGAAAGGCCTCGGACAATGGAAAGATGGGGAAAAATGAGCTTGTAGATTCCTAAGCTACTGCTGTGGTTTGTAGAGAACACATGTGGTATTTATACTAGAAGAACTTGTATGAATGTAGCAGTTTGAGTAGCGGAAAGAGGGTGGCGGTACGAACATAGAACAGAGAAAAAAAAAGAGAAGGTGAAATGAGAATCATGTCGAGAACAACACAGTTTTCTCAGGAAGGGAGTGTTGGATGGATTTGCTAGTTGGGTTGGAGAGTGTAACGAGAGGATGGTTTAGAGAACCTGTATGTAAAGCGCGTAGATAGAGGAGAGAGAACTAAAGAGGGTGGGCGTGTTGGAAGTGTGGAAGTAGAAAGGGAAACTCGAAATGGAAAGGAACAGCATGTGATCTGGGGGAAAGGGGGAAAGGGAGGAAAGAAGGGGGTTTCGAGTCCAAACTGAGGGGAACCCTCACAGGAGCATGAATCCCAGCATTACCGACCTTCAGAGGTATTGTGGGAAGCTCCGAGGATAATGGCTGAGGTGTCTCATACCAAGCCGGTTCATCTTATCTGGGGCGGCACTCCGGATATGGTGTGAGTAACGCCTCTCGATGATATGTTAAGTGTGACCATCTGAAAAGTCTCGCAGCCCTCTCAGCGTACGAAACAAGATATCAGAGACGCTGACTGCCGGTGCTGGAACCGTCAGTGTTGTTGAAAATGCTGGGCATCTGGTCGGTGCAACCTCTTCTACTTGTGTTTTGCTCCGAGTTCACGTCTCTAATGTGTCTCATTTATGGAAAGGTACCTGCTGAAAAGCCAGAAGGACTCGCACTGGCTATTCGCAAAATCCTACAAGGACTCCCGCAAGGCATTCCTCCCCAACGCACCAAGTTGTAGACTACCTTTAGGAGACACTTAGGGGCTTCGTCTACGAAACAGGATCTTCCCCTTCCGTGAAGGGAAACACATGGGTCCCAGCCACTCGTTTCTGGGACGCACACCCTCTTCTTCGAGCTTCAAGTCATAGTTCATGACCAAATATGCTACAACGCTTTTTATCATCAGCGCGGCCAGAAAGCGCCCGGGACTTGGACCGAGGAGGTTGAGTGTCTACTCTAAATCATTGAAATCCGACGCAAACTCACCATGCATGTCGTCCGCCGCCAAATGAGAGGTAGTTGTGGCCGGTATTCGTGAAACAGACCTTCTCATCTTCCAGTCGGGTCGGCTTGTTGTTGCTTAGAAGTTTCTCCCGAATGTCGGAAAATCGAAAACCATCGAAAATATGTGGGCTAGGGTATATGGTTTCGTCGGTGTGAGTTGCGGTCGGAGTAGCGGCTACTATGCATCCAGCAGGGACCTCCGTACCATCTGCGAAGCGAAATGGGATCATGGTCCTCCGGGTGAGGGTCACTGTGTGTCAAGGATATACACGCGAACTGTACATAAGTCGGAGGCAGCGAGACGTACATGCAACTAGTCCATTCAGACGCTGGGATTCTTTCAAAAACGAGTCGAGCTTCCAGCACTTGTCTAACTTGGCACGATTCCAATTTTGAGCAGAAGTGAAAGTCGGACCAAAGTTGGTCGTGATATCTTCTCGAAGGGCGAGTACATAGTGTGGCTCAGCTGCTAGATGGTAGAGCACATGTACGAGAGTCTACACTATGCTCCTGAGACAATGGCCATGAAGAGTAGTGGGAGAACGCACCAGCGTTGTAGAGTGAAGTGTCATAAAATTCAAACTCAACATTCGGAGAATGATAAGTTCATCAGATTCATCAGGAGGAGATGCTTCGAGGATCCATGATAACATGTCGTTCTATGAGACCAGGTGGTTGGAGGAAGCCTCACTCGAGACGTGAAACTGGACTCACTGGCTTGTCGGGGTATGTCTGACCATATTCCTGTAAGAGCTGACGTCTTATATTAATGACTGGCTTCAATATGGGAAGGAGGCGGTCATGAATCCGATAAATCCTATTCCAAAAGGCTGCAATGACTCTGGATGGGATGAATCACGCAGTTGCAACGATCAAGAAATCTGGGTACATACGGTGACAAGATTCTTGGGAATAAACCTATGACAGCTGCACCGTAGACAACATAGCTATTGAATTGTATGTTGATTTCACGAAAACGTTTGTCTCGGCCTGGCCAAGTTAGCCAGGAGTTCGATCATCAAAAATCAATGGACGCTTACAAAGTGGTAGACCGACAAAAGCGCGGTTGGCAGAGCTACATACGATGTCCGCAAAGATATCAATCGTTTGAACAGCTTGCCACTGAGTCTCGTTCAACCGGATAGAAGTGTTGATGGCTGAAATCAGCTCCTCAATGATGACAGGCATGATGATATCCATGTTCTTATTCATAGCGCTTCGGACGACCCCAAGATGGTAGGTATTTTGTTGAATATCTTCCCCAAAGATGTGGTCTGCTTGAAGTAACTGTAAAACGGTCAAGGTCGCTCCTGTACGAAGATCAGGGGATGGTTGGACTTGCGTCGGATATTGCCGCTTCCATCGACAGAACATGCTCCGGCGCTGTTCGTAGGTTCTCAACCAGCCTCTCTCCGGAAGCCACAACAACCCAGCGGTCCATAAGGGCGACTTTGAAGATGCGGCCTTTGTACTTCCAGCCAGGTGAGCACTACACAGGGCGGTCGGGTGGTTTCAAATAGATATAATTACCGTCTTGTACCCATCTTCTAGCACTTTTTGTGCATCAAAGATGAACCGCACACCAGAGACCCAAGAGCTTAGAATCCCCCCGTGCCCTGCTGTGGGTATGTGTTGCTATCACTGTGTTTCAGACTCGTATTAATATAGGCTAGGTGGTTCAGGAATGTACCAGCGCTCGATGGCGAAGAATCGACCTTCCAGCAGCCCAAGTGCATAGGATGATGGTGGCGTAGAGCAGAAACATGAGTACCAGCCGGTGAGGCCTAGGAATGGCGCTACTGTCAAAAGTGAATCAATCAAGAGTGGCGTTGAGAACAAGTTGGAGAAGCACAGATGTGGTCAAACATACACAACTTCACATGCCCTCGTTCCTCGTCCTAGCCAAACTATCGGGCTTCTCATGATTCTTATGGCTTGCTTATGACGAGACTATTTTATCACTTGGGGAAAAACCCGATCAGCTCGAGCCCACCTGGCCCCACAACATCTCATGATGTGACCATGTAAGTGTCAGACTTGGTTCTAAAGAATGGCACAGTCATCAGATGCTGACCGAGACCATCTGTTGTTCGAAGGGGGCAACTGGTGCTTCGAGGTTGAGTCTATACTTACAAGTGGTTCCACGTTTTTTAAAAAAATCTAGAGTATGGTGTCCTTTCAGCTATAAAACTTATTCGCGACACTGCACAGAGTCCCAAGCTTCAAGGTTCGCTCATGCCTCCCCATCCCTCCCTTAGTCTCCCCGTTTCTGGACTAACCGAGTTCCAGTCCTTCATCTTTCAGATCGCGGAAGACAATCAGCTATTCAACGTAATCCTTCAACTATAAACTCTCCGCAAGTCAAGCTGACTGATTTATAAATGTCTAGTATTTCTCAGGTACATCTCGATGGACTCTTTTGACGTGAATCTCCGGCAATACTTAAACGCTAAAACGACCCTTACGCAGTTGCATTCTACGCTCTGCTGCTGTATGATATCATTCTCACATTTCCCAAGTAAGGCCGCACACGCCTACTCCAGCGAACCAAGACTGATTCGCTATTAAACAGAGAAGTAGGCTCGTCATACGCGGTGCATCTCTCTATTAACCTAGCGCCAAATAGTACAGCTATGTCTGGGTAAGTTACACCGCTTCGCAAACGCGATATGTACTGATGGCGCCCTTAGAAGGCTCCATTCTCCAAGGCTTCTGTCTCATATATCTGCCTGAAGTATGGGAGTGGTGTGATGCAAGGCCTCGGCCTTGCTTGGAAGGATTCTCCCCCTCTTTCTCAACCTATGGTCACCTCTCATGAGTCACTAGATTCTCTATGGGCGGATCCTCCATTCATGGTTGGTCCTAAAATAGAATTACTGTGAAAACACCTCTCATCTCCGTGTCCTCTAGTTCTGCAAGTCAATGTTTATTACCACTGAATGGGTCCAAAATGTGCTGTTTATACCCATTACAGGTGAATCATCACTGCCTCCGCATTGTTCATCTACTCACTTCCGATCGTAGTGTTCCTTGCCATGCGTACGTACGCCTTGTGGAAAGGAAATCCCTTTATAAAAGGCTTCCTCATCGCGTTGGTAGTGGTGAGTTTGAGACGAAATAATTCAGGGGATCTACGCCTCTCAGACCCTTGTAGAGCTGTAACATAGGATCGTTCACGGCCATAGGCTTGTCTACGATGCAGACCAAGTGTTAGTTTTTACCTTGACTTAATGAGCCATCTGACTAATGTGGTTATGAGCATAGTTCAACCTCTCCCCTTTCGCGGACTGACTTGTACTTTCACCGTGGCGTCACCGCCCGAAATCCCCGGCATCATCATCTTTAGCACGTCCGTAGCTTTTGACCTGTGTATCTTCGTGCTCACCAGTGTGCGAGCATTTCAGTATTGTAAGTATCATCTTTCGTCCCCCACATTCTTGAATACGAATTGAAAGGTTGGCAGACAAAGCGGGAAATCGGCGAATCGTTGCGGTTATCTTCAAGGATTGTCTTTTCAATTACATCTTGATGTTTTCGTGAGTAGTTGATCCCATCCATTCATCAGTCTCATTTTGGTCTCATGACCTGCGATGTAGATCCGGGGCCGCAGCTCTTACACTGTACATCGCTCTGCCACCTGAGCGAATCGTTCTTCGTGGGCTTCTGATCAACCCTATGCGGAGCCTTGACATAATCGTGGCGTCGCGAATAGTCCTCAACTTGCGCGAACTCGTTTCATCGCCCTCTTGCCAAGTCATCTATAGCAAAGCGCCCAGGAGATCACTGGCCTCGGGTGAAGAGACTGAGATCGGATTTCAGCGCAATTCCGAACTCTGCTAGAATATCCATGTAGACGATGGTTCAATCAAGACCTCCTGCTTCTCCTTTGGTTCCCCTGAACGCTGACTGATTTGCGGCTTGGCAACACCCATTGCTGACGAATTTACTTTGCCTTGCTTCGTACGTGTGCGATATCGGGTTCGGCATGAACACATATAATCGGATGTTTCTCTGTCTTCGACACGAAATATTCTGACTTATTGACCCCTACGGAAGAAGCGAAACCGTCACCTCCAAAATGCCTTATCCCACTCGCCAACTTGGTAAGAACGGTCCTACAGTTTCAGCCATCGGTTTTGGAGCCATGGGTGAGTCTACTACACTGTTAATTTCGCCGTTCATCCGTTCACATATCACTACTTTAGGTATGGGGACGTTCTATGGCAAGTCCGACGACGAAGTGTCTCTGAAGGTCCTCACCTATGCCGCTGACAGAGGCGTGACGTTCTGGGACACTTCCGACATCTATGGGACCAGTGAGATACTTCTCTGTTCTTTGCACCGCGCCGTCTCCTAACGTGGTTGTAGGCGAGGCCCTTTTGGGGAAGTGGTTTACCCAAACAGGACGTCGCGCTGAAATATTCTTGGCTACCAAATTCGGTGGGATGGATCTCTCTGTCCCCAACCGTCCTATCCCAAATAGCAAGCCATGGTACATCAAACGACAGCTTGAGAACTCGCTCAAGGCGCTGCAAACAGATTATATTGACCTTTACTATCAACATCGCGTCGATCCTGAGGTTCCCACTGAAGTCGTTATGGAGACCCTTCGACCCTTTGTTGAGAGTGGAAAGATTCGGTGGATTGGTCTCAGCGAGTGCAGTGCCGAAACGCTGAGGCGAGCGCGCGCTGTTCCAGGTATTGGCGAGCGAGTTGTTGCTGCCCAGATGGAGTTTAGTCCGTTTGAACTGAGTGTTGAGAAGAGTGGGTTTGCAGCTGCAGCTGAAGAACTTGGAGTTGCGATAGTTGCGTACTCGCCCCTCTCTAGAGGGCTAGTTAGTGGTCGGTAAGTTTGCAAGCTTTTCCCCTGCGTCCATCAACTGACCGGTATTTTACTAGATACACATCACCCGCTGACTTTGAGGAGGACGATCTACGCAAAATACTTCCTCGGTTCTCCGATGAAAACTTTCCCAACAATTTGCTCATCGTCGAGAAGCTAAAGACCATAGCGAACCAGTACGGTGCCACAACTGGTCAAATTGCTCTCGCCTGGATCCTGGCCTCGCATCCCAATTGTACGTGGTGAATTCAAATGACCCACATCATACTTACATGTGGGCGTATAGTCATACCTATCCCTGGAACTCGAGACATTGGAAGGCTGGAGGAGAACGCACACGGGACCGAAATTACCCTGACTGAGGCGGACGTTAGGCAAATTAGAGACTTGGTCGAGAGTGCAGATGTGGGTGGCTCTCGTTACCCGGATTTCTTCATGCCAAAGGGTGATTGTATCCCTTTGTCACAGTGGAAAGGTGAATAAGTATGAGTTCGTATGTAAAATACTCCTGCCTCCTACTGGATTCGCATTTCCTCTGGAACAATTGTTCAATTTGTCTCTCCCTGTACTTTCTGGGGTCCGCAAATCTCGTCAATTTCCGTTGAGACTTGCCTACCTCCGTAAGACCCCTAACGAGAAAAGCGCCCAACACCAACCGCATCTGAGGCTTGTTCCACTTCCAGGTTTGTTCCAGGTTGCTTCCAGTTCCAGGTAAGTAATTTTGCAGACCACGCGGACGGAAACGTTTTACCGTGTCTATATTTTTGTGGATCGCATGCGAGGGCTACGCGGCTCTGAGTTTCGAGGAGCACCTCATTTGACCTCAAACAAGCCTCGTCTGATCTCCTTCCCACGGTCAATAACTAGTTCCCAGGGTCAATGTTCCTTGTGCCTGTAACGATTGTTTCAAATTTGACCACTCTGCGCATTGACGACCACAGCGACGACGACGACGACGAGACCGATGAGCACGCGTCGCGCAGCTTCAGGTCACCTTTGATACTGGAACGTTGAACATGCCACCCAACTCCAATACGTCCAGATTTTCCTCTTTGAAGGTTTTCAAACTACCTTCCAATTCGGCCTCGACACCATCATTGGTCGCCTCACTTTCTGATTTCGACAATCTACCACCCCCGCCGCCGCCGAAGGACTCACCGTATCTGAAGAAGAAATCAAATCGGTCACCACCACCGGACAGTGACAGCGTACCAGCGACACCAATCAGCATCAACACTCAATTTGCCTCGTATTCTGCTCTCATTTCTACAGGAGACGACCCATCGCGTAGACCGAGTACCAGCTCTAGAGCTACACAGGATACCTCACCAACCAACTACAATCAGCCAAACAACTACCTTAATGCGTTGTCCAACAATCCTAACTCGCGCTCGAACGTTAGCCTGAATGCCCCAAATCCATCTGCGTCAACTGTGTCTCTAGTGTCTCAGGTCTCTTCAAGTAACCAGTATGACACCATACGGCCTGGCGAAGCTGCTCAACGGAAAGTGAAGGCCGTCGCGGGAGCGAGCTCGTTTCTTCGCGGAATCATGGGGAAGCGTGCGCCTAGTCCGAATCCCAGTGTTACCGCTAGTAGCAGTGGAGAGAACGAAGCGGGGGGCAGTGGGACTGCANTATCTGAACCCTGGCTGGAGTACGGCTTCCAGTTCCGCGCAAAGTGTACGGAGCTTGAAGAGTATGAAGAGTATGGGCGCGGTCAAGACTGAATCAAAGAGTCGGTTTAAAGGGATCTTTGGAAGTGGAAGCAGTAGAAGCAGTGGAAGGGATAGAAGTGGTAGTGAAGCTAGCAGCTACACTGGAGTCTATGAAAGCGACGGAGACGATGGGATTTCCATGCCTTACAATTTCCAGGTAAGCCTGGTGTTATGTTTGCGCACATATGACTGGCTCATCGGACTCTAACAGCACAATATACACGTTGATGAAGGGTACGCAAACCCATGTTCTATCTGAGGATTTATTTCAACCGTTTCGTACAGGCTTTCGGGCATCCCGCCGTCTTGGACTACCCAGCTCCAGCATGCTGGCTTCAATGATGACGAGATCGCCATGATTATTGAACGACGCAAGCAGCAACAGCAGCAGATGTCGTCTTATATGGCACACAGCCCTAACCAAGTCCGTATTCTGTGTGTTCATCTGGCATTAAATACTAAACGCTGCCTTAGCCAAATCCTCCGCCACCTCTAACACCCATAACTTCCTCATCAGGGACGGTATTGATACAACCAGCTCCTCGCTCTACATCACTACGCAATATATCCAACACTTCGAGTAACGCAGGCCATTCAAGGTTAGGATCTGCGGTGACAAATGCCAGCACGACGTCACTGGGTACATCGATATCGTCTAGGTAAGATCCCACATGCTATCGTCATTGTATCTAATCCTCAGATTTGCAGATCCCGGGATCCCTCAATTGACGACCTACCGCGACCATCACACACTATCCCTCCATCATCACAGCCTACACGTCCCCCGCTTCTACATAGTATATCTAATCCCTCAACTCGGGATGCTCGATCACCATCACCATCAGTATCTATACCCGATCTGCCACCCCCGCTCCCCCTTCATGTCACGTCTCACTCTTCTCCATCCTCACCTTATCCTCCTTCCGCCCGACTACCTCCGGTTCCTATGCCTGCCAATCAACCGCCCTCCACACCTCCTCGACGGACGCCGACTGCATTATACGTGATGAACGGAGTTGGCTCTCCGGGATCCCCGCCTCCAGCATATGCTCCCCCTATCAACGGCGCTGGCTATGGCTATGGCGTTGACAAGAAGGGAGATGAAGACAAACCTGACCCCAGCAGCTGCCGACCCGGAACCCGAACCCGAACGAGATACCACCCGAGACACCATCATGCCGCCGAGGAAACCGAGTGTTTCCTCTGTACATTCTGGTTATTCTGCTGACAGGGATGCCCCTCCTGAAGTCGACACCACTGACCCTCCGAAGTCGACTTCGCCCGATAACGATGAGGACGAAGATTTCTTCGATACCGCTCCTTCCTTCGCTGCCGATTTCACTTCGACACCCAAGTCTCGTGCTAAGCGGCGATCGAAACGCTTCTCGTTGCTGCCTCCTCGATTATCCCTTACCCTTAAACCTGAGGAAGTTGGCGATGAACTGAGCCTTTGGAGTGCGGCTATCATCTCAGCAATACCCAGCACCGCTGACGAGGAAGAGTTTGGTAAGAAAGCGATGATTGGGTCGCAGAACCTTTCCAATCCTAGTAGCTCCCTCGCGTCGGCTTCCAGCTCTGGTACGCAAAGCTCATCCGGCACTAGAACCCTTCGCAGCGGAAGTAGCTCGAGTGTGTACAGTGATGATAAGCCTGACAATGAGCAAGCAAGCACTCGTCACTGGCAGCGCGAGCAGGACAGAGTCCTGCGTCTCCAATCATCTCTCCCTGTTCAACCACTTTCTGCCACCAAGAAAACTTCGCCACTCGTAGCTTCGCGCTCCCCGATATCGCCATCCCCCACCTCCACTTCATCCTCACCAAGTACTTTGAAACCGTCCCCCGTACCAGTCATTTCACCCGGAAACTACGTCTCACCTGGAGACCCAACGCGCTCGGTGCTCTTCGATGAGATTATGTCGGTCGTCAACCCTTCAGGACGTAGTCCTTCAAGTGGAAAGAGCACGGCGTATTCAGAACCTGCTATTAGCGAGAAGTTTTCCCCTACGCTTCCCTTTAGCCCTGAAAACGCTCGCCAGAACGCGATCAAGTTCCAAGTCAATATGTGTGGCGAAGATCTTGATCCTGAGACCGCTTTGAAAGGTCCTGCGTCGCGCGGAGCCATGGATTCTACGCTTAGTATCCCAGAAGAAGACGAGGACATTGAAGCCAGCCGCAGTCGGCTCAGTACGCTCACTATTGGAGACGATTCGTACGACGATAGACGGGATGCAAATCGGGATTCAAGCATGTCGACGATATCAAACGTCACTGTGACCAATGCAACCATTGTCCGCTCTGCCTCATATGCAACAAGAGCTGTTGCAAATATGGAGGTTATTGCTCCCCGCTCAGAGTCACCTCCTGCGTCGTCAAGTTCACGTTCTCCTCAACGGACAAAAGATACTCCTTCCTCTTTCGGAGCTGGAAAGCGTGGCGAGCTTACCATTGGTCCCTCTGCATTGGTTTCAGGCGCTCCTATCCCACCACCCGAACCAAGTCCTGTCTTTGATGCGTATGGTGGGCTCGCTCCCAGCCCACCAAATTCCTCTGGCACTCAGCCACCTCCTCCATTGGCCTCTGTCGCTGAGCGTATGGTAGGAGGCAGTTCCGCCCATAAGCCCACAATGTCATCGTCCTCCAACACACTGCAGATTTCCCCAGCAGAAACGAAGCAGTATCCTGCTTCACCTCAGAGCTCCCACTTTGGCAGCGAGGAGAGTTCTTGGTCTGGAACTGGTTCTTCTAGCTCCGTCCCTCGTGACCAAAGTACACCGACGACGGAAGTTGAAAGTGAACCCACTATTTCTGGTCACTTTAAATCTCCGTCGTACTCCGATCAGATACTGGATCAACTTCCGAAAGGGCTTGCCCGATCGTTGTCTTCTGCTAAAATCATATCTCCTACTTCCAACTCTTCCTCTTCTCCTCTCACCCCATTCCAGAGGTATCGCGGCTGGCAGCATGAAGTCGTCAAACCCTTGGAAGAGTTCATTGATGATGCGATAGACCCACGAGAGATTTACCTTGATCCCCAGGAAATCGCGGAAGGCGAGAGCGGTTCAGTTTACTCTGCTCATCTTATCGCTTCGGATAAGATACATAAGCTTAAACTTCCCCCTCTTACGAAGGCTCGGGATGCAGAGGATCTGGGTGCTGGTCGGCAGACGCTTGTGGCCATCAAGATAATACCTATCCTACCCGGAGGATCGCCCAAGCTCGTCGATCTGCGCCGTGAGCTGAAGCTTTTGAAAGGCCTTTGGCACACCCATATCTTGGGCATGGATGCGGCTTACGTCGACCTCGTCGACGACTCGTTGTGGATCAGAATGGAGCTCATGGAACGAAGTCTCGCTGATGTTGTGGATCTGGTTCAGTCGGGGTTGCCACTTCAGGAGAGGATGATCGCCCGTTTTACTAGCGATGTGAGAATCCATCAGATGCGAATCCGTCGCGTTGCTTACCCCGTTCAATAGATCCTTCATGCTTTGGTTTACCTGCAGAAACATCGCATCGCCCATCGGGACTTACGATCTGACAATCTACTGTTGAATAGTGCCGGTTTCCTCAAGCTTGGTATGTTCTCCCTCTTTCTTCGCAAGGCCATCTTACCAATACCACATTGTAGCCGATTTTTCCAGTGCTATGTTGGTTCCTCCAGGTATGTCAGTGGCAACGGAAATAGTTGGTGTCCCGTATTGGCAGGTATGTGAGATTACCGGCGTGTGAACCGTTATGCTTATTTTCTTTATCCCGCGAATCTAGTCTCCCGAGTTACGGTCGTACGTCTCTTCCTTCTTACCCAGTCATGACTGCTCTCTGACTTCTGCCCTTAGTGGACATTATGACCCTCTTAAAGTTGATGTCTGGTCTCTTGGCGCAACTGTGTGGGAGATGGCTGAAGCTTCGCCTCCGTTCTCCGTTGATCACCAGTTTGCTTCACGCTGGCCTCCAATATCACGCCCCGCTCTGTACTCTCCAAGCTTTCACGACTTTTTACGACTATGCTCCGAGCCCGATGAAACCCGCCCGGATCCCAACGATCTGATGAAGGTAATTACTGAGGTTTAGTCCTTCTGTTTTGTACTGACAATCTCTCAGAAAACCTTCGTTCAGGATGCTGCTGGTCGGCAGGTTATCATCCACCTCCTCTCCCAGTGCAGCGCTATCGAGGCCAAACTCCAGGAAGAAGACGGCGAATCCTAGTGATCTTACGACGTGTTATAATACCCCCGCATTGCTTTTGATTTATCTACAGGTTATCATATTCGACGGACACATGGTTATTTATCCATTATTCATGCATCATACATCTATCCTCCCCGCTACGCTTTCCACTGCATTTTTCAGGTTTCTTGCTTCCTCGACTACCAAGTCGTGTTCATCTTCT
>JAPEVF010000733.1:0-22460 GCA_029747585.1 Pleurotus djamor
GAAAAGTGTTGATGGGTAATAAGTACACAAGACATTTCGATTATTATACACATTAGCGGCACGGGGTGCAGAGGGTCTCGGGAATGTGGGAGGGATATAACGGCATATCCGAGGGTGAGTGAAGATGATGTATCAAGAAAGTCGATTATGATCAGTACACACGCGCAAGCGGTTGCGGGTATCTGGCTTGGGCGATGGAAGGAAGGGGTAGAGACTGTGTCGATAAGGAGTGAGCGCAGAAAGAGTGCGGCACTCTAGAAATACCAATATCGCTGACTACTGCCCTCTGGCGTATCAAAAGGTTCTTAATGTTGAAAAGCAGATGAACATTGTCAATGCGCCGGACAACGAAGTCGCCCCTCTTCGCGTGCTTGGCTACCTTCTCCAAGAAGACCTCGTCGACACTGGCATTAATCAGTTAGCCAGGTCCATCATGAACGCCGAAGACGATCAACCCGGCGGTCAACCCTCCCCTATATTTCCCTTCAGTGGGATTGTGATCAACCTCAATGTGCAAACTACCATTCATACAGATTCTGAAGACGTACTCATGTGTCTTGTTCTTCCCATTGGTGAGTTCGAGGGCGGAGACTTATGCTTTAAGGACCTTGGCCTTCGAGTGGAACTTCGTCATGGGGACTGGATAGTCTTCGACTCCAAGAAGCTCCTCCACTTCAACATGCCCTACGTAGGCAAGAGGGCTTCTTTTGTCATGCATTCGGATGGCGCTGGAGAGTTTTGGGTGAAGAATAGAAATGGGTGGAAGAATAACAATCACTTCATCGACTAAGTCTGCGGTTGTCGCAATCTACGTTACATATTCATTGTTTCCTATATCTCCGAATTAATTTTTTTTKTGGTCTGATCCTCTCAAACCAAGACCACCATGTCCGTCGATGAATACGGATACACCGAAGAAGAACGTTTCAACATTGAAATACGTGGTCTCATTGCGGACTACCCGGATGGCATTGATGATGGGGAAAGCAATGTGGGAGAGGGACCCTACCAATGGCCCTTGGTCGAAGGTGATCCAACCCCAATCCTACCACCATCCAATCCACCTTCATCCCCTTGCTCTTTCCGCTTCCATAATTGGGATGAGCAGGGTGGTGGAGGTCAAGCTGCTGGCTACCTGACTCATATACGAAAGGAGGAGTCCAAGGAACGCTCAAGAATTTACCGGAAACAAATGCTTATTGCCAGCCGGGATGCTGCRCAAGTATGTTGTTTCAATCTCTCCCTCCTTTATACCGTTGCTTACATATCTTAGCTGGGTTTCTGGTTCCTCAGGCGACAAAAGGATATTCGCAAGCTGCAACAATTGAAGAAGGCTATCAAAGTTAAGAGGGAACGACAAAGAAAATTAGCTGAACGTCAAAGAAAATTGAGGACAGAGCTTCGCTCTCTCAGGTGGAAGAAGATGGCTATTCAGTCAAGATACAAGTAGAAGATGCGTAGCTGCTTTGCTCAGTGAATTTGTCGCTTTTTTTTTATTGAATTTGTGTGGTTATTCGGCCAAACCCCATATTACGTCTCAGCGTGGTCAGCGGGATCATGAAACAAGAACGAGGTTTTTTTTTTCAAACCACCACAGTGTTCGACTCCCAACGATGCCTCCCCAAAAAAGAGTCGCCTCCTCTGCCCCCGGTGAGGTGACTGATGATGAAGAGCAAATACAGAGGAAGGGGAGGTCTGGAGAGGTCTCCGAGGAAGAAGTAAGTTCCTAGCGTCTCTTTTCCATGGGTTGTGCAACTTAAAGCCTCTGCTTCGTAACGTATTTACAACTAGGTCACGGCGCCTGCAAAGAAAAAGACAAGGAAACAGACTGCAGAACCGTTACCAATGGTGAAAACACGCTCATCTACCCGACCAGGTGCTGTCGCCGCGGTCCGCGCTGTGGTAGCCGGGCTCTCTAGTAAAGGCGAAGGCAAGGTCAAAGCAGCCACGGAGAAGCCAAAGGCCGCAGGGGGGAAAGGTTTGAAGTCAACATCTCTGTTTGGTTTGCACGCTAAGAATACCACTTCTAGGGAAGACTACTACTAAGGCAAGCGCATCCTCAAAGAAGACTCAAGAGAAAGGTCTGTCACTCCGCTTACAAGATGTTGTCCTTACTCCTTGTCTCTCTAGATGAAGCGTTTATAGCCACTCAAAAGCTGTTAGAACGTGAACACGCCGAACTGGAATCTCAAGCCCGCCAGAGCTCTGCGCTTTCTGCCCATGCTGACGAGGAACTCGCCAAACATATACACAGTCTCGNCCCCCCCTGTTTCTTTCAAAGCCATCGGTACGATTCATTTCTTCATATGCGTTAATATGTTATACTGACTAAAGTGTTAGTACCCCGTCCAGCGCCGGTATTGACGCCAAATGTTCAGCTGCCTAGACCCTTTCCTGATCTCAATGCTGAGGTCCCGGATATGGATACGGAAACTATGAAGGTGGAGGAAGCGGCGGAGGAAGCAATAGCTGGATCACACCTTGACCTTGGTGTCTTGCCTGATATGGTGGACGACGATCAGGTTGCTGAGAAAGACCACGGGGATGGGGAGGAGGGGGAGGACTCGGAAGACCATGAAGTTGGGCAAGATGACGAAGAGGATGATGAGGATGAGGATGAAGATGACTCGGAGGATGAGGACGAAGATGAGGATGGAGATGGAGATGAAGATGAAGATGAAGAGGATGAAGATAACGCTCAGGTACTAGCTAGGGCAAAGAAGCCTTCGACACGCTCTAAGAAGATTCTCCCTTCCAAGAAGAGCATCAAGGTGCACAAGCTAGACTCTGAGGTACGTTTAGTTCCACTGATCCACGTTGGAATGGGTTATTACCACCGTATGCAGATCTTGGCCGATGAAGGTGACCAGAGCCTGGTTGGAAAACAAGATCCCAAGCAGAGCAAGAAGCCGAAACGTTCAAGCCGAGTATCAGGGAGGGATAGGAATACTGAAGGCTTACATCGGCAAGGAGCTAAGCATGTCCTTGTGGATTTCAATTACACTGACCTTGATTGCCGTCGTCTGGTGGAGCAAGCAAGGACATCTATGCGCCAAAAAATCATCCTAGAAGACGCTTTTCCTCGCAATATCGAAAAGTTAATCATGGAAATCTTGCGCGAGGTCTGCCATACCAAAATGGAGCAAAAGTTCATCAAACGGATGAAGCGGGAAGGGGATGAGCGACTGGACGACCTCATCGATTATGTGAGTGACTCTGAATCTGAACCTCCCCGCCCAAGCCTCAACTTATCGTTACTAATCCACCCACCTCAGGTAGCTTACTGTGTCCCCCATCAGCGAAACCAGGTGAAAGCTGCAGCCGCGGATGTGGTATGCTCCGCATACTCCCTCCTTGGCCATTCGACGGCCGAACAAATTAAAGGGAAGGTTCAGTGGCTCAGCCAGGGAGGCCACTTTCATTACGGCTCTGCCAATCCGCAGGTACTCTCTCTCTTTTGACGAATTGATGGATGTTGCTGAATACAACCCTAGTCGAAGACATACAATGTTCAGGCCCCCTATGGACATTCTGTCCTTGGGGATGTCATGCGGAAGCTCTTCTTCCTAGGGTCAAAAAGCTCTGCTGCTCACACAGCAATCTTTGCGCACATGCTCAAGCAGCAAATGATCCCCATCCCCATGCTAGCCCTTGTCTTGACAGGTATCCAGCATAGCGTTTCGGAATACAGGGATGGGTACTTCTCTGGCAAGGAGTTTCGTTCTAACGACGTAGAACCCTGGTGAGTCTCAGGTTGATCTCGTTTCTCATTTCGATATATCTGATGGCCTCCCATAGGTATCGTTATCATCTCCGAGCATTGGACAAGTGTGGCAAGGAGTCGGGAAGATGGCTCCCCAACCATCTTCATGAGATGTGGAAGGAGCTCATGTGAGGTCTTCCTTTCCTTTGTTTCTTCCCTTTGACATAGACGATGTTTAGGTACCAAGCCAAGCCTGGGTTCCTTGACGCATTGGCCAGTCAAGACGTCAGTCAAGAGTTCCATGGTGTTGATTTCAAAGCTTTGGCTGCCTCGGTCCCCCCCTCGGTCACCCCCTCTTGGAATGGTGGTGATGGTGATGGCTCCATGGCCATCGACACCTCAGCTTCTACGCCCCCCCCCAATGCAGCGGCGCGTAACCCCCTTGGCTCCCCTCAGGTTACATAGTACACTAATAGCATTGGATATTGTATATATGGTATATCGTATAGTAGCAGCATAATCGTAATGTTTTACCCTGATTAATTTCTGGTTTCATCGACCAAGAAGGACCAAGAAGGATGAGGCATACGAATCCAACCAAATCTACCGGAATTTCTCGTCTTCACATTCCCCGGCTCCCCTCCCATCCTAAGCTTTTCTGACCATGCTATGGGTTACATTACTTTCCCATCTTAAATTGCACGCAGAGCATTGCTTGAAAATAAAGGTTGAATCCAGAGCTTCGATCCCTTTCCATGCTTACCTGGTTCAGAAGGAACACGGAGCACAATAAATGATTTTACACCTTTCTTTGCTTTGTATCATAGTGTAGGGGGGCACCTTGAGCTTTACTCACATCTGATGCTTTGATTCCTTCGTATGCTTTCGAAGCCTTGAGTGCTTTGGCTGCTTTGGCTGCTTTGGCTGCTTTCGGCGATCCCAGGGGATGCAAACAGGGGTAGCTGGATTTTTCCCGCTTTGGGGGCTTTGTCAGGGGGAGGCGAGACAGCCCCTGGATTTTTATTCTTTTTCTCGCGGAGACTATGAAGATACCTTTCTCCCAATGCTCCCCTTGCCTTCCAAGGTTTGAGATGATTTTTCTTGCTCCCTTCCACAATCAGGTTTTCCTGATGTTGTAACTAACAATCTCAAAACGACAACATAACCTCAAGCATACGCCCCGTCTTCCTCCTGTTCCGGTCTGATGCACCCCATTCGCTTCCTTCCCAACAACGGGAACAGGCTGATACTTCCCTTCCTGGGAAACGGGCAGAGAAATCTCACATACGATTCCTCGTTCGACTCGTCCAACAAAAACCATTATGAAGACATCATGGTCACAAGGAGCCTTGCTGAGTGTGACATATTGCCGCGCCGTCCACCCACATCCCAGAAGGAAATCTCCATAGCCATCCTGCCAGGCGACCCTACATCTCGCCGGACTCCTGAAAACACGAAGCTACTCCTGATTGGTGCCGAGCACCATACAGTGCCAGTGCGCCTCGCGACCGTCGATTCCACAAGCGGTCGTGCAAATCAAATAATACTCGATTCCACGAATGGTTTCTGCAATCCATTCCACCATGATTCCATCATCGTCCATCATCGCTTGGGTTTTGGGCTAGTTCAAGGCGTGTGGGAGTGTTACGCTGATTTAGTCGCACTCCTTGTCGGATTCTGCTATGGGTGCCTCGACAAATTGCATACTTGGGGATGGATGAAATTACAGAATACGAGCTTCAAAGGGCAAGAAATTCTGGCAAATTTGAGAGAGGATCCGTCACAAAACTGGATGACGGATATCAATGGATCCGCGGCTCCTTAGATGAGACAGGAAAGACAGATGGTCTGTCACCACAAGCAAGGCAGGCCTTCACAGACTTTCTCTGTGGATGAGAGCCATCATAAATAGCAATTGACTCCCTGTTCGTTGCTTATAAATGTACATGACTCTGTGGTCACACATTTCTTATAACACTGTGTATCACAATGTGTAGACTGATTCAAAAGTCATGTGGAGCTCTTTGGCATTGGAAAGCCGTAAATGAAGGCGTTCCGAGCAGTGTAGCTCGTTGATGAACCGCGGCGAGGGTAGGCACTTTTCGATGGAGCTGTATCTGGATCAACTTCAGTTGCATATCTGGAAAGACGAGGGCTTGGCTCCAATGCGGCTGGAGCCTAGTAATAGGGCCCGGCGCATAGCGGAGGCAGCCTAGTACGGGTTTAAACGTTTATCCGTCGACCTCGGCCTCATAAGGGTCTTCTTTGGAGGGACGATCGTCCGGAGACTCGACAGAAATAAACTCGTATTTCATACACGGAACGGGAACGGTGGCGAAGTGACGGAGTGCGTTTCGATTTAGCGTCCCAAGCTCCACCAAGAACGTTCAATAGGGAGTTTGTTTGGGCCAATTTGCGCGCTGCTGCATGCCCTGAGTCCCTCAAAAAACCTCTTGGTTTTATATTCAGTTACGGAGAGTGTCAGTGGCACTCAGGGAGCCTCGGAGATTTGGCTGGTGCGCCACGTCGTATGGTCAATAATATGAGAACACAAGTAGAATTTGGTGCTATATACAGCTTGCTATCTACAAACCGATAGATTTGCCACAAGAGACTACCGGCGCCGGTGTGCGTATAACGGCGGCCGCGTCGCCAGCCTGATGTCAAATTTAGCCTCTAGATGGCCTGAGATTATATTTACCCATTCTGCTGCCGCCATCAAGACTTTCCCCTGATATTGGAGTGGTGTGAGTGAAGTTAGAAGGGGAGCTGTCTGCCCGTACTGGCTGCCGTGCGATGAAGTGCATTCAAGGTGGTTAAAAAGACCCTGGCCGTGGGACCTGAGGAGAGAGATACTGTCAAGACAAGGAAAACTTGGAAACTGTGGTCAATGACACTGACAGCGCGGCGATGGGAAGTGGCTGAATGCGAGGGAAAGCATCTACAATGACTCTTTTATTGACGATTGATGAGGGCGACGAGGTCGCTGCGGTGGCCGAGCTCTGGCTGTTGGAGGAGTGTTTTACTCTCATGAATCCATCGGTGGACTGAGAGCTTATATTGCACTGCTCGTTGTGTCGTTTGACGGCGGCGGGAGCTCCACCAGTATCCGATCCCTCCGTTCGACGGGTACCAGGAGTGGATGAGTCGACCATAAACTCAAAGTCTGCGACAGCCCGAGGGATCTCCGGCTTCAGAAACACGCGTCAGCAAGACTGGATCCCGCCCTGGCTCTGCACATACTCTGGTGTTTGGTACATACTTACTCTGGTGTTTGGATAGTTTCATTATCGTTGAGAAGACGCATTGCGTCGTCCGCAAGTTCCGGTGACATTGAAGAAAGCGTGAAAGTCGCGATTCAGAATCAAAGATCCGCTACGACGTCCGCGGACTCTATTCAGCTCTAAGTAAACCTTTGAACGGGGAAATTTAGTTAAATGATTTAAATCATGTGATCTGTACCCAAATCGTTTCCAGTATTTCGCATGCTTCCACCTCAACCCCTGCTTTTTGCTAGTTCCCTCGTCTTCTGTCGACGAGCCACTGGTTCACGCTGGTCCATTGAGTGGCGGCGAAACGGTTCTTGGAAAGCGTGAGCGGTTCATGGGCCCCGGTGTGCTCACCATTTTCCGTCTGTTCACGCTTGCAAGTCCCCAATTGCTGCCCCATGCCTCCTCGTCGAACGGCCGGCAAGGACAGTGGATCAGCTCCGTCAACGCCAAAGAAGAGACCACGCAAAAAGGCTATTGCCCCTCCCACTCCCAATACTCCCAGCACGCAATCTGAGCAGCCATCCGATGAACCCACTATCCGTGCCCTTCTGGGTCACACAACGGCAACTTCAGCAGAATGGTTCCATACAAAAAGCACAACCACCAATTACCGTAATAACGTGAAGGCCGGTAAGGCCTGGCTGGCTACCTGGGCTAAGGATGCTGGGGACGGCGGGTCAGAAGGGATGCCGGCTGGGGCTGAGGGATACCAGGGTGACATCTCGAGCCTTGCAGATGCTTTCGATACTATCAAAGAGGAGACACCACTAGCTCTACGCCTATGGATTGCTTATAAATGCGACCACCAAAATTGTGGGTTTTCGACAGCTGAGTCACACCGCGCAGCTTTCAAGGATTACTTTGAGAGGTGCGCCACCTATTCTAAGGCTATTCATACTGTATTGAAAGCATCTTTGCCTCTGGGAACATAGGGAACTGGGGTGTCAAGGCGACTTCTGGCGGTTCAATTCACATACATCCTCTTGGGAGGGGAATCCCGTCTTCCAGACCGACTTCAAGGTTTATTTTGAGTCTCTCAAGCATCGCCAAAATCGGACAGCCACGGCTAACCAAGCACTGCCCATGCTACCCAAAGACATGAAAATCATCTTGGACTATCTCAGCTCCTCAGAAGCGGCCACTGCTCTCACAGACATTCAACGTTCATTCTATAAGGCCTTTTCTACAACAGCGTTCAATCTATGGACAAGGTGAGTCTTGGCTGAGTACTTGTTCTGGTGTAAATATGTTGCGTCTCACACCCACCTACTCAGGAACGAGGAACTTGTCAACTTTCGATATGGCGACCTGTCTCCACACCAGTCCCCAGATTCCGGTCAACCATACCATGAGTTCCGCTTGATTTTCAGAAAGACAAACAAAGACCCCACTCACGGTAATTATTCCCGTAAACGTTACCTCTTCACGTTCTTACCCTGTATCCTGCCCTGCCTTAGTCCAATCCTACTATGTTCCTGTTCAGCCAACTATGCCGGAGATTGATTGTTATACCCATCTATCTCTTTGGCTTTCGCTCCTTCAATCCCAGCTCGGTCGGCCCCTGGAAGCACAAGACTACATCTTCCCAGCAATCGCCTCTACTGGAAAGCTCAAATTTGGAGAGCCCATGACTCGAGCCGGCGTTGAAAAGCTTTTGGACTTGGTAACGTCCAAGTCTGGAGTACTCAAAGGACGTAATGGTAAGTTTACCACCCACTGCTTTCGACGTGGTGGGGCCCAATACCGGTTCATGTGGGCGGAAACAAGGTGGAGTTTGAAAGCCGTTAAGTGGTGGGGTGGCTGGTCGTCAAGCGAGAATGTGAGTTTATTGCTGGCTTCAAGTCCCGGGCTTGCCCTCAATCTCAGTTGTGATATGGATTCTAGGTGGGTACCATTATGCGGTACCTCTTAGATGAACTTACAGCCTACGAAGAGGGCTTTACGGATATTTTGATGAATAATCGCTCCAATCTTCGGCATGAGAACTTTATGGGCATGTCGACACCAACCACTCCCTTGACCCACCAGGATTTAGACGCCCTTGAGAGTAAGTTGGGGCAACGTCTGGAAAATCTTCTCCTGAAAACACCCTTGGCTGTACGTGTGGGAGAGCCGTCAACTGGTGAAGTTACTTGCGATTTGAATCTACCTGCGATGACTTACCAAGTAATAGATACAAGGCCAATTGCGTCAGTTCTTCCTGCACTGCAGAGCGCCCAACCAGCGAGTCAAGAGGGATCACCCTCTGCTAGGCGAATTTTGGAAATACCATCTGTCGCTTCCCCATCCAATCCACCCGACAATCCATTCGCCTCCTCCATACCTTCAAGTCTGACATCTCTTGATCCGGCTCCAAGACAATCTCCCGCTGAGGAAGCCGCCCTGTCTTCTTCCGCCGTGCCTCCGCGCATACCAATGACTCAGTCTATGGATGATGTCATCAAGTACTGGACCGTTGGCGATCCTGAAAAAGGTCTGATCCATCCCCTCCAGGATTGGTCCTGGATCTATGGGCGTAAAGCCTATTTATCCGAGGAACAGAAGCTGTCGAATATCCGCATCCTATATGAAGAATACCAGGTAAAGTGTGAGGGAGATAGAGAGATTTTTCTTGAAAGGTATCCTGGGCTGTGGTACAGTTTTACAAAGCTGTTGGCGGAGGTACGACGGGAACGAAAGGAGAGAGGTGATACCAAGGGTAGACAGCGGCGATCTAGATGTTAAATATTATCAATTCATATATCTCCCACCTCTTTTGAATGATTAAGGTTAATATGAGTGAATTCGAAGCTATATTCGAAGAGATTTGCGGTTGAGAGTCCCCTACCAAGGTACCAGGTCTTAAATCTACAACGTCAAAGACCTGTTAAAAGTACCTAAAAGCCACTTTTTGGGTGTAAATTTAGCGATTGGATTTAACTGTGATTTAATTTCAAAGAGAAGCATAATCTTATGCTAGTACTTGAGCGTCTTCACCGACTTTCCAAGTCGTTTCGAAATTGTCATTTTTCCCAACTTTCAAAAATAGTTTTTCAATTATGTACTTGGTACGTTGATTCCGCTACTTCCATCTCCTTCAACCTGATCGTCCCAGCCCACTGTTGCCAGTAATTAGAGACAACATAGGCGGCTCATACGCTGTCCATATTAGGTAGAACTCATAAGTTCCTCCGAACTAGAGGAATTTCGAGGTTCGTTATAGTTAGGCTGCCATGTCTCTGGAAAACAAACAAATACACAACGGTTGAAAATCACGCTTCCACCTCTCTCCTCATTCCCAACTCGTTCCCATCAGCCCCGCCAACAACCAGCAAAATCAATGGAACTTTTGGACCGTCTAAATAGTCTTTTCCGTCCTCTACATCCCTTGCCAAACGCCCCACGCTCAATTTCTGTCGGTATACGGACCACCATTACGCGAACTGAAACACATGTGAATGCCGATTACCTGATCGGTGGGGGCAATATGAAGGAATTGGCCCGGTTACGGCTTCCTCAGAATCAAGGTGCGTTGTATATGATTATTCTTCACCGTATTTGATATTAATAACTTGTCAAAGTTCCCCTTTGCATTTGGTGCCAAAGGCGGCAAACATACGAGCAGGAGGTCGAAGAAATGGCCAGAATCCAGGCCTCAAAGATTGAAGCTCTTACCCTGGAGATTGATGGGTATCGTGAACAAGTCGAACATCTGCGAGGAGTTTTGCGAGCAGCCGCCATTGTTCTTACATGTTATGCCGATGATGCTGATGGAGTAGCCGGGGTCCAGTCATAGTATACTGTTGTGAACGTCTTTATATATATATTCAACTGTGATCCTTGTCGGCTGTCTCATGCCTGACTCTTTTTCTGAATCACCGTCTTTCCCCCATCATAATGTGATTGAGTTGAAGCAAAGTTGAAGTCCCCAGGGAAGCGGCTGAACTCAGTGATTAGACTACTTAATTTATCAAGGCTGGAAAAAGGAAAGTTGGGACGAACAGTGGCAATTAGCGTATTTGAAGGAAAGGTCCAAAAAGTAGAGTCTCGGTCAACGAGGAAATATTGAAGTTTCCAATTTGAAGGGTTGGCGAAGGCAAGTAAATACCCAGTTGGACTGAACTCTGGAAATCCAATGAGGTCATTTCCCTGAGGAGGGAGATTGTGTGAGTTGCGTTGAACAACAGAAAAGTCCAGATTGCCCAACTCAACGAATTTCAGACCTCAGTGGAATTGTCAAAACGACTGGCTTGGAAGTTCGCAACATTGAAATCTTACTAGTTGAGCCGAGAAGGAAAAGCGAGTGTCCAGGCGAATGCTCAATTTCGGAGGATCAGCTAACTTCTAAAATCTCCGCCTTCACAAAGAAAGGAGTATTTACAAAGACCGGTTGATACAAAATGCTTGAGAGTCTATATTGAAAGAGGAGGTCATACTGGCAACTCCGTGGACATCAGTAGAGTACCTACACATCCGCACTCACTTCCGCTTACGTAGACCATGTATACATTCTCTTGTGTGGTATCTACCTAATGCAACGGTTGGTGGCTAAGTTCCCTCGTCGCTGCGCCAACTTGCAACAGTCTAGAACAGACACATTGGTAGGACACTAACAGCAGTGGTTACTAGTTTAGAATAATAGGGGTTTCAGCCCGACCAAGGCCGGGATTGAACCTAACCACTTCGATGTGGTCTTCATCATCAACTGGATCCTCGCCGCGCACATCTTCAACCATGATCAAGGTCAGGATAACAAAGCTACTACTCCCACGTCGACGTTCCCGTGTACCCCGAAATTCAGCCCGCCACCCTACCCGTTGCTCTAATTCCCTTGCACTGACCTGACCAGCTAGGTAAAGAGCAATCGTTTGGTCCCATCCCCAGGCCTCGCTGTTTGGTTTTGCCTCGACCAACGTTACAAACATTTGCTGCGACTGCCGGTCGAACTTAAGGTAGTAGCGTAGCAAATAACCGTGGAAGGTGTGGACAGCGCTGCAAACGTCGGCTACCCCGCCGTTTGGTTCCACTATACGTCAATAAATATCAACGTCCGACTAGGTTATACATAGGTTATACACGGAATTCTTGCTTACCTCTGGTTGCTTGGCCCTTTGTTAACACGTGTATGACATCGGCATTCAACAACTGAGCCACCTCTTCTAAGTTGGGCCTCTCTCTCTTCAGTTGGTCGTAGCCTGCTGCCCCATAAAAAGCTTCTTGGAACGAAACCTCCTCAATCCGGCTCTCTAGGGATATCAAGCTAAGTGAGAGTGCTGCAGAGAAGCTTGAGCCGACTTACTGAGCCAAATGCTCCAGTGTCCACTCATCACCTGGCGTTGGGAAGTTTGGTAGAACGTTAAACAATGAAGTCAAAACGTGTACCCGCTAATTCCGGACCAAACGCGAACACGTGACTTGTCCCCTGCTCATCGGCTCCCTCCCACACTGGACCAAACATCCGACGTTTATTCTTCTATAAAACAGCTCGCGTCTCCCTTCTTTTCCTCAGGTCCCTCCACACTTCGTTACCGCGTCGGCCTCTGCACTGGGAGCTACCGTCTTACTCGCTGGTACACGTCGTCGTTGGGAGAGGCCTCCTTCAAGCTTTTCAACCCATGGCTCAACTCAAAAGAGTTGAGGTCAAGCCTCGCGTTGGTTGCTCACTTATGTAACCGTCCTGGTTATAGGAGAGTTATTTATCGTTGGCCACGGTCGAACGGCTCCCAGCTTTGGCGCCGACATTGAACCTCAGCTCGAACGCGGCTCTCACCAGTGCCACCCTCAACTTTCCATCCCCCTTCAAAGTACGTGCACCCTCAGATCCTCCTTCTATTATTGGGTCTTTACCACCTATTTACCAGTTGTTGCCAAAAAATCCCGCCGTACAACTCCCCGAAGCTGCACCCGGCTCCATCCGCTCCATCCCTTCGTCGCCATCCCTCCCCTCTCCCGGCCCTTATACCTCTTCCCATCCAGCTTCAATAGTCTGGTTCACTTCAAGACAACTACGACGAAGCCACCCTTCGCTTACCTAAGGCGGCTGAAGATCTCAACCAAGGTTGTTCTGAAGAAACCTCCTCCTCACCTTTCTCCATCGTTCCTGGACCAAATTGGCTGATCCCGGACTCGTTTCAATCGCGATTTACGCCGCAACGATGGATGGGTGGAAACGAAACCGTTTGGAGGAGGTCTTGCCCGGTTTTGGATGGGTTTGGGGGGTTTTTGAGGAGGAGAGGGGGACTTAATGGCTGGTTTCTCAAGAACGCGTACGTCCGGCCTTTCGGTTCCTTTTGCCGTCGAAAGACCTGGCTTGGGGCTCTCCATCGACCCCCCCGTTTGGCCGTTCCGTCTCCGGTTGCTTTGGCTATCGTCGATTTTCGATCTGGCCAAAGTTCAACTGATCGCCGTCCATCGCAGCGTCGGAATTGCTCAACCCGAGCGGTTCCTGGTAGCTCTCAACGCGGGCTTTCGGACAAGCCCAAGATCAACACGATCAGCGCCCTCATCGACCCGGAAATTCCAATTTCGTTCCCCCTCCTACTTACACACTCATGGACATCTCACCCCTGCTTGCCCAAGCCACGTCTGCTCTGCCCCCTCCCTTAAACTAAGGCTCGCAGCCCGCCAAGCATGTCCTTGTCTTTGTGGGTTAATCTACACCCCTCCAGCATGTCTTCCCCATTTTCCATCCCCTGCCTCCGGGATCTAATACCTACCCCTCGGAATTCGGCCTCTTCGAACCACAGCACATTGTTCCATCACTCGGAGTTCTTCGTACCCGCCTGTCTCGGGTGCGTAACCTCTTTCCTCTTGTTGATCGTTGACTGACTTGCCTTTCTCTTACAGGCTGTTGACCAAGGCAACGAAGACGCAAAAGAACGGCTTACGGTTCTTATCGGACCTTCAGCTCAACCTCTCTCGAGACAAGAACACGATACGATTATGGAAAGCGAGCTCGTTTGTAATCGTGCCCAAGCGAACCAACGTTCCGACGCTGCCGGTGGAGGACGACCCTCCGTTGATGGGTACCTTGACTCGCTGGTCCCGCGGGAGGACCGGCTAGATACCAACGGCCACCTCGGCAACAAGGAGGACCCCAACGACAACGCTCCGGTGCCGCCATCTTTGAGAATATCCGATGGATGGATCCCGCTTACATAGATAGCACTTGTTTATGGGACCTTGGGCCAATCAAGGCTTTGCTATGGTGGAATGTGGAAGCGGATGCCCATGCCGCGTCTATAGTTGCTTTTACCCGCACACGCTTTGCTTGGGCGCTGTATCTAGAGCGACCTTTGGCTTTACTGGACGTCTGCTACGTGTACAACTGGTACTCTGATAGCCCTACTTCGTAATTAACGGCCGACGACGCGCACAAACGTCCACAAATATACACGTAAGTTCAACCAGGCGGCCTATAAGAATCCTCTGTCTCACCCGGCGACTAGCCCCAACTCAAGATCCCCACACACCAGGTGACCGCGTCGGCCTCTGCACTGGGAGCTACCGTCTTACTTGCAGGTCTACTTTGTCGTTTGGGCTATCTTGTATCCACCGTCACTCCATCTCTACATCGAGTGCCTTGCTGCGACTTAGACAAGGACACCATGTTTTCCCCCCGCTGGATTCCACGTCAGCCACCCGTTGTGGATCCGGATGATCTACTCCTGCTTAAGGAAGAGCCCATCCGAAGCAACTTCCAGAACTGGCGAAACGCAGGGCAGTACCAGGCCGGTGTTGGGCGGTTGGTGTCTTGCCTATCCACTGACCCAATCTGGGTAAGTCGCCATACCTTTTCAGTTTTTCGACCCAGTAGCTTTGCTTAAGGGCTGACACAGAGGCGACGTATCAAAGAGTGGTTTTCCCTCTGTACAAAGGGGGCCGTGTTATCCTCGCAGGAGATGACTCTTACCTTTGTCAATGTCTTGTGGTTACGCTATACCGCTGGGACTGAAGAAGAGATGTTGACCTGGCTGGAAGAGGCTCAGACTACCTTCTGGAATCTGCCGGTGAGTTTTCCCAAAACCTGAACATACATCTTCTTGGACTAAGATGTTCTCAGGCTCCCACAAAAACAAACACCCTCTCCTCGTTCCTCCCAGTGGACGAAGACGAGTCCGAAGAGGAAGACACTCCAGGAGGCTCCAGTAAAGACTACGAGCTGTCTGACCTGGATCTGGAAGGGATGGTTTTAATAGAAGACCTGACCGAGGCTCTTCTGGTACATTGGACCAAGAAAACACGATCGTTTTGGCTGGCTCTCATCCGTGGTGATCCCATCTACCAGCGTGCTGTCTGCGACTTCTGGGTTTCTTCTATTCACCGGTTCTTTGTGGATGAGGTGAGTCCCGGCCAATTCTGTCTACCTCCCTGTCTCCTCATAAGCGATCTCAGGCTTCCGAGGAAGATATCAAGGATTTGAAAGTGGTCGTAACCTCTCTGCAGCAAATGCGTGCGATCACTAAGAATATCTGGACCCAGGTCACCTTTTCCACCGCTATTCAAGTGAGTTCCACGCCCCGTCATGGTTAACCGGGCTGATTATGTGGCTAGGAGTCTGGGTTGGAAGCCTTGTTACTTAACTTAGTCCATCCAGCCCAGTATCTATTGGTGGAGGATCCGCATACTTACGAGTCTTTTCGAGATTATTCTTGGCGAGAGTTTTTTGGGGAAATTCTGTATAGGTGGAAGTCGGGTAGTGGTCCCTTGGAGCCAAAGGTTAGACGGCTGTTTCTAATTCCAGTTGAGCTAATACACACCTTACATTGCAGAAGTTGTCGCGCGTATCTTGGGGGCACCTACCCTGCTCAGTGGAGCAAGTGCTGAGGTGTCTCTCAGATTGTCCCCAGCTCATACCCAACGCCATCAATCCCACGGCCATATTCTTTCTGGTAACCTTTGAAAACTTTGTTGGGGCTTGGAAACGTTGGTTGAAGTACGCTTTAGCCTACTACGGGTTTCAAGTGAGTTGTATATTCTTGTTTTTAGAGAGCGCTTGTAATAGTATTCTTTCCTAGGTTGACGATGTCGACCTGAAGTCACTTCATCGGGAGTTCCGAGGCCTGAGTCTGAATCAGCGCTTCTTCAAAGATCGACCATGGATGCATCCGGACTTGGTCGTTATTTTGCAGGAGACCCAAGTCTTGGTTGACCGGAAGAAAGGGGCCGTTCAGCATGTTCTGCGCCCTTCGGTATCCCATGGTTAGTATTTTTATAAATTATATCTATAGTAGATTGGGTCGCTAATCAAGTTATTAGATGAGCCCAAACCTTCACGAGCGAGACTCTCGAAAGCTTGTTGGCGGCGGATTAACAAAGCTAAGAAGCAGCTCATCCCTCCTCTAAAACCACCAAGGCTCCATACGACCAGCTCTGTCAATGGTCTTTCAGCGACTAGTACATTAAACGAAGCACCTGGCTTGTCTACTGAGAAAGACCAGACAAAGGGCAAGAAAACCAAGGGCAAGAAAACCAAGGGCAAGAAGAGCAAGGGCACGCCAGCGAAGAGCAAGAAGAAGGTAAAGGACCACAGCAAGTTTGAGTTCTTACCCTTCAATATTACTCACGTCAACAAATGTGTTCAATGCCGAGATCAATCACCTAACTTGCAATGCGTCAAGATTATCAACGTTGAACGGCAGGACGATCTAAGCAATCTTGTTGGCGATGCGCTTACATGCGCTCCCCCTGGCAATCAACCCAAGCAGAAGGTATCGTCAAATTCTCCATATTTAACCCACATATACTTTGACTTTCTTACCAAGTCAACTCAGGAAACCAAAAACGCAGCCAGCCATACAATCAAGTTCCACAATCCTGATAAACTTGGCATGCAGCCTATCGCTTCAAACCGTGATATCTTAGATCGATGTGGAACAGACGTATATCTTCTTGTTCATAAGAAGGTTTTCTTGGTATGCTCGGATCTTTTGGTACGCTTGATAATGCTGAGGCTAGGCTCTTAGGTTGGAATGGTGAAGTTCAACGCCTTTGACCAAGAAACCCTTGATGATATGCTGGACCACCAACTTCACTCGGAGAAGATCCCTAACCTCACTCGAGCCAAGACTTTCGAGTCCTTTGCCTATGGCTCGATGAAGGCTATGGGCTCCCGCCAGCCTCAAGGTGGACGTGCAGGCGATGGGTATCAGCCCTACGCTGCTATGTCTGCTAATACGAAGGAAGATATTCAAAGATTGTTTCAGCATGCCCGGGTGAGCCGGGTATTCCACTTGTTGAATCTTTCCTCAACTTATCAATGCCTGCAATCCCCCTCATAGGTTGGCGACGTCATGTGGGCAACTGCTCAAAAGCTATATCCCCCAGTCACTTCACGCATTGGCCTAGACACAATACAGGCTGGAGTCAATTCAATGGGCACTGTTGGCGGTAACCTGTACATTTGCAAGAATTTTATGAGTCCCATCCACTTTGATGAGGATATTGGCATCTCGGTATGTTGTCAAACTGAAAAGAGATGTCAATCGGACGAGTGGAATTTTGCCTATGTTAAATGGGGCGTCTACATCAAAACCGAGCCAAATACTCTCTGGTACGTCCTAATTCATGAGATTACTTGGCCATTTCATCTTATCTTGCCTAGGCTATTTTTTGGCAGCCATGAGCATGGTTCAATCATGCCGTATCAAACCACAATTGACGCTTTTCAAACAGCTCAACGTCGGCGCCAGCGGCAAGGAGGTCCTGAGGGCGAAGATCCGGGTGATGGTGAGGATTTACCGCCCATCTCCAGGGGAGATCATGATGGGTATACTCGGAGAAACTTTAACAAAGCCACACACTATCAAAGAGTTCGTGATTGGCTAGATACACTAATATGTTTGCCTTAGTTTTCAGTATATACACGCTCGTCTACCCCACGGACCATTTTCATTGCCTGATCAAATTGTGAGCTTACAGCTGGAAGCTTTCCTAGAACGTCCTGGGAGGCGTGAATCGCCGCCAACGACTCCAAGGCCCACTTCGCCACCTTTTCAATTCGATCTGCTCTGGGCTGTAGAAGATCGTCAATGCGGTAGATGCCAGTGAGATCCTCGATAATGGCGGCAATCTGCTTTAAGTTGACCTCAGAGAGGCCAAAGTGAGCGGCTTTCTCCACCTCCTTGTCGATCTCTAAAGCAAATTTCTTGCCGACTCTTTGAGGAACATTCTTGTTCCCCGAGGAGACTTTGACAATCCACAGCTCCAGAAGCGCTAGATCTAGGAGGCAGCCACAGTCAATCCTCACCTCACCATGCTGTTGTCCAGCCCACTTTCTCAAGGCATCAGCAGCTTTCAATCGTTCACCTTTACTGCCTTTGGCGTTGCACGAGAGGCAGCAGAGGGTCCCACCTGTCTATAGATAGGAAACACCTTAGTATTATTTTGACGTTTACAAAATCACTAGAAAACCTACTCGGAGAGTAAAAATGCTGGTCGCAACATCGCGGCCTTTGGTGACACAGTCAAGAAACAAGCGGGGGTTTCGGCGGCTTTGACTGGCCACATCCTGTGAGAGGAGTGTCTTTTCACCGTCAGAGTCTTTCAGATAGACCTTTGGCTAATATAAATAGTTAGTAAGATAACCAGAGACAATCACAAAACCATTATCGTCTTTCGCAGCCTTTGCCTTTTCCACTACTACCTTTATAACCTCCTTCTCTACCTCCACGACCTTCACTACCTCCTTTATAACCTCCTTCACTATCTCCTTGGCCTTGGGTGGTTCGAGCGCCATGGCCACAGAACTAGTATGAAGCCAGGCCGCGATCGCATGGATTTGGGACCCAACGTACCATGCCCCTCCGGTTATCAAGGAAGGGAAATCCACGACTTCTTCAGTTACTCCCTCTTCTTTGCACAACCGCACAACCCGATTCTGCAGGGCCACCACTGCATAGTAAAGATTCTGATCGTTTTGATCGACCGAGTTGGGGGCAACTTCATCTTCATTGCTGAGAGCCAGACGGGCAGCGTGATACGCCGCCTGAAACTTTGTGATTTCAAAGAAAGGAATTAATTGCGCAATCCTATTCTTCGCCTCTACCATGTACATTAGCACACCCAATGGAAATTATGGAACCCCTTGAAAACGCACCGTCGGTTTTCATTCCTTCTTGGAGGAGCAGTGGGTTGATGGTAGCTATATCTGATGCACCCATGAGAATGATAATAAACACAAAAAATATGGGGAAACCTACCATGATGATCAAGGCGCCGCTTTTGGAGCCGGTTACGATTCTCCGCCTCAGACTGGCTACGAGCTGGACCCGTGAGCACCAGTATGCATGGCACAGTGGAAAAGCGGGATACTAGAAAGACTTACCATGTTTACCACCTGACTGACTACGGACAGACTGGTCGTCTGGTGTGGCAACCCGCGCTTCACCCTTGGGATCCTCAGGATCAGAGTCAGAGTCGGATAGCTCACTTAAAGAGCTTGCACGCATGGCAGCTACATCATCTATAAGGTGTATAGTTGGTTGAGCGGCCTCATTGAGAAAGATACAAGTATTACCTTTCCCTTCCTCACCGGAACTGGTTAGCTCACCATCCGCCTCTTTGGCCTCAGGGGTTTGGAAGCGTTGAAGTTGTGCTGTGAGCGCTGAGACATACTCTGGAACCTCCTTGATTAGCTANTAGATTAAAATAGTTGGAGGGAGATTTTTTTTCACCGGTGTACTTTTGCGTCCCAAATTCCCGGCGACGTTTATGGTCCCATTTCTTCGCTTTGGCCAACTGCTGACGCAACTCCTCATAATCTCTATTAGCGGGCATGATAATGGAGAATCAGAGGGGATGTGGGGGTTTAGAGGACTTGGAAGATTCTAGGGAAGATAGATAGGATAGCGAGATAATCGACAAAAGTCAATGTTGAAATTGAAATTGGAACGTTGATTTTCAGCGAGTCCCCAATAACAGGGGGAATGCTAAGATAAGCGTGACGAGCCACATAATCGCCATAGTTCAGAGACACTGAGTTGAACCAGAGAAGACTTGAAGTCCACAAAAGTGGAAGTTCAAGTATGCTTACAATTGAACTTCGGGATTTGTACAACTGGGAGTCGAAGCGACGGTTTGGGTGTCTGCCGTCTTGGTCACTAAATTTACCCACGCCACTCCTTACAACCCGTCCTAAATCCCAGACAATAAGTAGACTCTAGCATCGGGCCCAAGTCACGTGAAATTAGCCCCTTAATGGTTCAAGAGCCCAGAAGCGCATTGACTTTCTACGGCTCCGGAAGGCTGATAACATTGTTTGAGGCAGAAAGGTGCCGCAAAAATGAAAAGCTGTATTGAAGATTTTTTTGCTCCCAAAAATGTACGATCTCGCAGCGCGGTGCTGAGGGTGCCGGCGAGAATTAGACGGGCGGCTAGATGAGAGGAAAATGCCTGCGGGATAAGCGCCCAAGGTCGTTCCGCAAAACCTTCCAAGGGGGTCGCCTCGCGGCCCCAAGCTTCAAAATCCACGCTTGCGCAATCCTTCTCAGCTACTTCCCCTCAATCTTCCCTAGGGACCGACTATCTCAATGGTCCCTTACCTACACACTTCGTAACCTACGTACACGTTACTGTTACGTCCAACGAGGCGCACGAAAGGAATAAACGAACGAAGTAGTTCTCGAGGAGATAAGTGAGGGCAAAGGTTAGGGCGGTTGCAGAGAAAATTAAGTCCCGTGTGTCTCTATCAGTTCCGTTTTTCGAAGACGCTATACGTAATGGGCTTACCGCACGTTTTAGACATCTTCGGCGGACCCCTCGCAGCCGTAGTCATCGATTCGATCACTGTTCGTCCGCGCCTCCTTGTACCCCTGCACACATACCTTGCAAGTTCAATTCCCGAGGACCCTTCGCGTGCTAAAGCGGGGCCAACATGTTGCGAACGCGGTTCCAGAAGAAATAAGCGAACCTTGCAGCCGTTGAGAAGTTATGTAACGAAGTTGTGGCTTTGGCTGGTTTTTTTTTTTGAAGATCGGACATAGTGAGTCTGAATCTGTTACCTTCGTCACCGAAAGGCTACAGCCAGCTTACTACATGTCTTAGTCCCCTCCAGCCGACCCAATTGACGCTGCTGATCTCGGTCCTCTACCGCGACCGCCTCCTCATACCTCGGCGCGTATACCTCGCAAAATCGATCTCGGTAACGGTTTTTCTTGGCTTAAAGCATTGTTAGCAACCTACTAACCTGAGGTTAGACACCATAACCAAACCGAAGATCCGTCGTTAAGTTATCCAAGGTCGAATTGGGGCTGATTAGTACAAAAATGAAAGTAGTCAGTGTCTCGGTGACTTGGAGGGGATACGCCCCGCTTGACGTGCTTTTTAGATACGTCTAGCTATGCCATCTTCATGATCGGACGGTGCTATTGCTTACTCGATGCGCTTCCTGGCATCGGCGAAAACTGTCAAGATGCCACCAAGGGACATCCGTATGGATGGGTGGGGAATGGGGTTGGGGAAGGCTGGGATAGCGCGTATCGCGTGCGTATAGAAAGAGCAGGATGTGGATACCAATGGATTTGTGAGCCACCGGCTAGCGTAGAAACGTGAGCTCAACCACTTTTGTATATCGTTCCGCCCATTGATTTTCCCTCCGCAAGTCATTTCTTTCTTCCCTTCAACACGCTGGCATAGGGCGTGTGCTGGGAAATGATATACTTGCTATAAAAATGGGGGTATCAAGTCGCTACCTCGCGTGCATTCGCATACTTACTTGATATGCTACGTTTCTCTCACCTATATGGCTTACCTGTGTCTCTACCATGCTATTTAAACGGTTCTAGGCCATTCCCAGACCTCTCTACGCTCCCCAACGTCAACCAAGGTCCAACGCCATGTTCCTCCTACCCCTCAACATGAACACTATTGAAAGCGTGCCCTAGACGACCGCGAATACCGGCGAAGGCAGCCATAGCATAACGTTAGCAGCATATCAAAAGATGGGAGCATCAGGTAGCGTCGATGAGATATCGGCCCTTGTTGGCGGAGCCGGCTCTGAGGGGAAACGGTGCGGGTGGGTCTTCCTTGCTCTTTCTTCCGATGTAGAAAGTACATTAGCGTCTGAAGTTATCATCCAGACACCTGCAGCTGCCATCCCCGCACCGTCAGCGCACCGTCCAGTCTCAGCGCCCGCTCCCTGGGACCGCAGAACCGCAACCTCAGAAAATCAACCAAAGAGCGCTGATAATTCCTCCGAGAGCAACATGAACAGCGCAATACCGTATTACTCGAAGGCGATGGCGAGCCCACGAGCCTGAAAGGTGCAGGCTGAGCTGGCTCCGCAAAAAATCGAAAATCGTGAGTTTTATCTTGATTCTTTCTGTATATAAGTACGGTATGTGCCAGTGACTTACTATATCCTTTGAACCCTTGTAGCCAAGCCTTCGAGGTTATTGACGGCGGTTGGAGCAAGCAACTTGACGACACCTCTGCCTGCCGCGATGGGATGGGTAGGAACTCCAGAACCAATGGGTGCGACGATGGGAGTTGGCGGGGATCCCGGGATA
>JAPEVF010000734.1:0-22445 GCA_029747585.1 Pleurotus djamor
AAATTCACATTTTCTCACAGTCGGTAATAGATGCATTAACAGAGGTTTTTGAATTTTGTAGGGCAGAAGTAAGGGATTCACAGAGGATGGCCAATACAAATGGCTAGAGGGTCTTTTGGAGCGCNTTTTTTGGGCGCTTTTTGATTTCCCGCGGTCAATAACATATTTCTGATGGTATTTTCCCACGGTAAGTGGAGAGTTCTCTCACAATAAGAAATTTTTTCTCATAGTCAATCAAATTTTCCCACGCTTCTGCGAGGTAGCGGTTGCATTTCCTTACACTTCTGGAAAAGTTCTCACGGTAAGTATGTTTTCTCACAGTCAAATATAACCTCTATTGAATCTAATACTTTGAAATTTTTCTCATGGTTTTCATGATCACTATTCCGTTCCCATAGTTAGTAAACATCTCTACACATTGAAACCCCTAGATCCAGACCTATTTATGCTCTTTAAGATATCTTCTCACAATCAATACATAATTATTAAATAGTCAGTAGCACTATCCTTTAAAGCAAGTCCTTACAAACAATAAACATATCTTGCATATCAAACCTCTGTAGATTGTTAATGCTTATTTTTGGATATTGATGCTGGGCGCATGCCCACCATTGAAGAACATAGAGGTGTGGGCATGCCCACTATTGAATAGTATAGTGGTGTGGACATGCCCACCATTAAAGAACATAGAAGTGTGGACATGCCCACCATTAAAGAACATAGAAGTGTGGACATGCCCACCCATAAATCAAATAGAGGTGGGGGCATGCCCACCATGACATAGAGTAAAGGTGGGGGCATGTCCACAATTGAATAGAATGAAGGTGTGGACATGCCCACCATTAACTAAAATATAGGTATGGACATGCCCACCTACAAATAATATAGAGGAGTGGACATGCCCACCTTGATTTTNCATAGGGCTGNCCCCCAGCAAAATAGGCAAAAGTAGTAGGTGTGGACATGCCCACAATAGGGTAAGGTGGGCATGCCCCAGAGGGTGGGCGGTGACCACCTTTTTTGACCTCTGAGGTCTTTCTCCTCTGTGGTAGAGATAGACCTAATAGGTCAAGCAAGGTGGTGGCCTGAAGTGTCCTGACGCCGAGTATGCATCCGACCTATGCATCCGACCTTTTGCGTCCTCCCTTTACCTTCAGCCTTACGCCCCAGCCTGATCAAATCCTCGGGCTTGCTTTCCGTGTGCTTCTAGCGCGGGGAGGGGCCAGGGCATCATGCTTTCTTCATGATATCCATCCACCCCGTCCACCCCCTCGTTGTAGCTCTGGACTGCGCTGTTGAGGAGAACTTATCTGTGATCCGGGGGCGACGGGACCTGGGACGAACCAGACAACCGTTGATGCATAATACAAGGGGTTAGTGAGGAGTAGGCGTCGTCGGTGATGGTGGCGGTGGTGTTGATGAAGAAGAACAGGATGTGCAGAGGAGAAGGGAATGGAGTGGAAAGGCTAGACGTTCGGGGCTAGCGCTCTGCTCGCAGCCACCATTCACGGGCCACATGAAGAACCCGACCATCCGTGATGACGCAGCATCCACCACCTCCAACACTAGCGTAGTCACCCCTTCGCGACGACAAGTACACAACATCAATAGGTTTCGCCTTCGAGCTCGGACATAGAGCCTTGCTTGTGACGGTTGGGAAGAAGCACTCATGAGGATTAATCCAAGCTGAGATACGGAATTCTGGTAGCTAGTACGAGTAAAGAAATGGTATTAGCCTCTACGGGCTTGCTTGAGGCGCAGACGGAATGTATTTTAGCGATGAGCACGCTGCGCACAGCAGCAATAGTCGACCAAACTAAGACCAAACAGCAATTACGTCCCAGAATGAATTCAAGTCGCACGGTCAAATATTGACTATCATCGATCATCATCCTCTCATCATAGAGGTTGGATTTCTGGTTACTTTTTCAAGTCAAGATTTCTGTATCAACGGGCAAAAATGGTATGAATCAAACTGGTAATCTCAACTTTCAAAGTTATGTACTGACATGGGCCGTAGACTCAAGTCCATACGGATACAGTTGCTCAAGAGCGTATCGACAAAGAAATCGCACTCCTGGAAACCACGATCCGGGACATGAAAACTCGAAGAAACACCTACTCTGCCATCGCCCATCTCCACGACGAGATCCTATCACTCATATTTGTTGAATGTCACTTCAAACGATTCGGGATCATCGGCACTTCTTGGTTCCGCATCAACCAAGTATGCCGCCATTGGAGGACAGTTGCTTTGAATACGCCAGAGCTATGGGCGAGGATCGACTTGACTAACCTACGTCGCGTTGGGCCCAAGTTGCCTACCCGTTGGCTTCAACACGCCAAATCAGTACCTCTCGACATAAAATGCTACCTCCCATTTCCCAAGGACGCATTCTGGTCGCTGGCCACTCAGATCATGAGTCCAAACCGCTGCCTTCGAGCCCTGGATATCGAAGCCAAGGAATTCGAACCACTGGTGAAGTTTCTTGCCATCAATCCAAACTATTCGGAATGCCCTTTCCTCGAGAAGCTCCAGATTCGTGGCCCGGGTATGATTGGACACAATTTTGCTAGTCTGGGGAATTGGCATCATTTACCCAAGCTCAAGTCACTGAACCTCCATTCCTTGCCGATCCCCACCCAACTGCCATTCCTTCCTGGCCTAAGTCACGCCAACTTTGCTTCCACCGATATCCCAGTGTCTTCTGTCATCCGTGCTCTCAAGCAAATGCCGGCCGTCGAGTATGTTTACATTTCTGCCATAGTTAACGACAATTCCACTCCACCGACCCTCCCTGTTGCCCTGTCGAATCTAAAGAGTCTTTCTGTCCTTCTCATAGATTCATCTTCAGCTTGTCTTTTTGCCTCTCTTGACTTCCCGCCCTCAGCATCCGTTGTCATCGACTTCGCAGACTGGTCTGAGGAGGGTGTAGACCTCCCAGATGTCTGTTCCCTTTCTTCCCGGCTCTACCAAAGCATGGGTCCACCGTCTATTGACTCACTCGAGCTCCGACTAAGTGCTGTTGACGATACTGTGGGGATCTCGTTCATTGCAAATAGCAACGGTGGAAAGCGTCAATTCACCTTCCCCCATGCTAATAACTTGGAAATGTCGCGTTTCAACCCCCTCTTCCATACATTCCCTGCCGAAATGTTTACCTCGGTGATCTTTGAAGTTGAGATCTTCATCGAGTTCATGGATCTTGTCCTTGATCACCTTGTTCACCTGAGGCACCTGAAGCTGAGGACCGATCCAGAGAGCCCTTTTACCAATACCAAAGCACTTGGGAAGCTACTTCAAGACAATGGCAACGTCCCCCCACCCCTTCCTAAACTCCAGTCTCTCAGCTGCAGCTCAATCACACCCGAAGATATTGATGTGCTGAAGAGTATCATCAGCGATCGATGCAATTATGGCATTGCACTCCAAACCATATCTGTACCCAGGCATTATGAGGGGTTGGTTTCTGGTCTTGCGCAATTTGGTGTTACAGTAGACTTGATCTAGCTCTGACCCACACTGACCTCTTTTGTTATCCAATCCCTAGTATATGACCCTTGCTCATCCTTATATTTTGCATTTTTCCAACCATTTGTACTCGAGAAGCCTCGTACATTAATCAGGCAGCCGGTATCGTAGGAATATGCCAAGTTGGAGCCCCGAATTTAGCAAGCTCAGTCGCAGCGGTAAATCCACTCTCATCAACGATCATCTCCTGGAATCCCTCCGAAGCATCCCTCAAAACGAGCCAAGAGGCATCCGTGACAATCGTCAAGGTGGTCCCATCGCTGTAGGTGATCAAAATCGTGCCAACCACTGCACCGCGTACGGGGAGGTTGTTGGTACCATTGATCGCGAAGACATTGTAAGTGGGTTCAAGGTTGGGAATGGACCAAGCGTCAGCGGCAGCAAGACCCCTCCCACTTCCAACGACCTTGCCGTTGACAAAGAACGTGTATGCATCATCACTGATAGGTGGGTATCAGCGATCGAATTGAATATATTGTGTTCGAAGAACCAAGATGGAAACTATGTACTCACGCGTTGATAACCGCGGTAGCACAGACAGCCCGTTTGGTACAGTCGCTAACCGTCTTACGAAACGCACGAGAGCCCAGATTTTCAGGGGAAGTATACGAAAGTAGTAAAATAAGATTCATCCAGTAAGATAAGATTGACGAGCGCTTAGCGTGTGACAGTAAGATTCAGGACCGCCGCCACCTTGGCGCGCGTGGCTCTCCCTCCAAGTACACCAACGCTGGCCCGCCCCCGCCTTTGTTTGCACGATTGTGGCCTTTTGAACAGCGGGATAAGATGCCAAACAATCAGTTAAGTCCCCGATGGTGGTCAGTTGTGGCCACATTCCTCTCTCTTCCCCCAACTCCTCCCATCCACACAAGTCTGCGCGATGTCGAGCCATAGCTCCTCCCAGACTTCTTCGGATGACTCTGCGAAGCTCCAAAGGCTTCTTAACATCGTTGGACCCTCTTTAATAGCTAAGTACCGTGACGTCGTTCGTTATTTTTAGCTTTTAACCGTTTCTTCTACTGATTATTGTTATTTTTAGACCATTTCGGCAACTCTTCTCGAGATTAGTGAGCCCGAAGACTATGCCTTCGAGAATGCACACGAATGGGTGTCGTTCGCGTCGCTGAAGAAGTGGTACACAATGTACCTACAAGATTCTAAGCTGGCCTCTTTAATTTCGGGCGCGCGGCCGGCTGCCTCATCTACCACCATCCCCAACTCAATTTCGTCCCCCAGGCTTCCATCCGCAGGACCGTCTACGCGTCAAGATACACCGTCTACGCCGTTGAAGCGTCTCTCTGTACCTCACCCATTTTTCTCAACCCCGACCCTCCCTACGCCGCGCCAAATTAAACAAGAGCCGACCAATGACAACAGCGACTCGGACGATGATGATGAAATTACTTTCGTCGAGAGCCCTCCAACACCTGTGAAACCGCGCCGAAATAACAGAGACTGTGTCGACGACGCGCCCAGACATCACCAAACACTGCCAGTCAAGCGTGCCTATGCCGAGGTCATTGAGATCTCGGATTCTGAGGACGACGAAAGGCCGAAGCCTCCTCCGATGAAGAAGACCAAGAAAAATGCAGCGGAAAATGCAACGTCGCCTATTCAAATAACACGCAAGCTGGAGGTTCATAAGATTATTGAAGTGAATGACTTTAAGTCGTGCTGGCCCGTCCCTCGAGGAGAACGTGTCGCATATCGACAGATTACACACCTGAAGACCAAAGAGGAAGTTGATGAGTTGATGGAGTGGTGCCTCAAAGGCGAAAACAAGAAAATTCACGGTGAGTCGCAGCCAATCAATGATTGACAGGCAATCTTTCTCATGTCAATGCCGTGTAGACTGGGCGGCCGATAAGAAGCCTATCCCATGGTTCATCCCAAGCATAAACCCCCACCACAGCAAGATTTCTCACGAAGACTGGCACCTCAGCCCCGCCGACACTAATCTCAACGAAGGTTCCCATACAAGCACCAACCTACGTACAGGTACATCATTATCACTGCTCGAGGCAGTCGCTGCGTACGTCCATCTTTTTCAGGATGGTGACTTTGTTTTACAGTGGTTTTAGGGCAAGGGCGTACGATTTTTCCGTAGCGGAGAAGATTGCTTGAGCCGAGGCAACTCATGTACTCGGAAGGGCCGTCTGCGTTGGCAAAACCCTTGCTTGTCTCATTGTGACTGGATTCTAAATAAGTGGTAGGTACAAAGCAGAATTCGTAGTGTCACGCTCCGCGTGACTGCCCCTTTGGAACCCCGGTCACGTGACTAGCCCCTAGCCCCTAACCGGGATTCATCGGATGGTTTGACGTTCACCTTATGTACAAAGTCTCATTGTTCACTTTAGCCGCGCCTCATGTTATACATGAGGCACTCAGTATATATAGTAGTTATTCTTGTTCATTGCTCCTTAGTTCGAATATAAACGTTTCTTCCCTTTTCCTTGCGGGATTCATCCTTCGCTCCTCCTTCGTCCTCACGAATCCCGAATCCCGGACACGAGAGTGCCTGTGGACACAACGCTGCTCCTCAGTCGTTGCTGTCGCAAGTCCGTCTCTTCGTTCCTGAACGCCGTTCGTCGTTCATTCGGATTCATCCTCTCCTCCTTCACGACCAACGCCGTTCGAATCCCGCTCCCCCTGTCTCTCGGGATTGGGTTCTAACACGTAGTAAAGTCGAAGAGTTGGCGTAATCCGTATCCTCTACACGCTGACTTGAGGGACCTAGAATATTAGTGATCCCTAGCGAAAGTATGAGGTGTACCTTCTCTTCAAAGTCTCGGAGAAGGCATAGAAACTTAGACTTCGTGTTGAGCAAGGTCCAACCAAAGTAGCGATGCGACAGTTCAGTCCTGAACCGCGGTTCGAACCTGAACTTTTCGGAACCGCACCCAAGTTCAGTCCAAAGTTCGAGGGCCAGGGAGAACCGGACCTGTGGTTCCGTTCAGGGTTCGGTCAAAGCGAGAAATCGCTGAACGCGGTCAGACCAGGTTCGAACCGAACCCTTAATGACCAATCATCTCACGGTCAGAAATACCTTCTCACAGTCAATAACTCGTTCCCGCTGCATATTCACTGACTTTCCTTTCCCTGTTGTTTCCCTGTCATCGCCTCAAGCCCCATGCTTACTTCTTGATAACACAGGCCTGTGTCTTAAAGCTTGGTCATGGCCATATGGATTCCTCGCTGGCTCCTCGCATGGTACGTGTATTCCACCCAATGCTTTAACATATGGTCAAGATACTGACTCAGCCATTTTGCTAGCTCCTCCACTCATATCCTGCCGTTTACGAAATCCAGACAATCACAACCATTTTCGGTCCTCCGCAAGACTTTCCTCCCCTTGTTTTGTCTGTTATCGTCACAAATCGGGTATGTTCGTCCTGTAAATCATGAAAATCAGTCCACGCGCACGGTTTTGACGACGACATTTGATTTTATACCCAGTTCGGCCCCCAGAGTGCTCCATCGACGAACCCCAATGTCACTGGACCTATATTTATTGTCCGAAGACTTGTCCCCGAAGCTCTAACTCCTTGCAGTCTCCCCCGCACAATCTCCACTTNCCCCCGCATAATCACCGCCACTATGTCTGGTTGTGCTGTCGGTCCCGACGGCTCTCTTCTTGACGCTGACGACATCGACTTCTTCAACAATCCCAGTGACGATGAGCCCATCTCTGGTCCTGGCTCGTCATCTACGCGTACGGCTGATCAGCACCCCAAGATTCACCCCCTCTTCACCAAAAATCCCCCCCGCCCAGCTTGTTGCAGGCTCGCGTCGCTCATCCGGACGCGCAACACGCCCTTCAGCCCGTGTAACCGACCCCAACAACGCCGAGACTCAAGCAAAGCGCAAGAGGGCCTTCACAGCGAATGGTAGTGCGGTACAGCCCGCCGCGACTCGTCCCAGAATCAATATCAACGAGGATGACGCCGACGATATGGACCTTGACGACACTGATGTCATCCCTTCTGTCATCGACGCTGCTGCTCCTCCGTCTGATACCGATGGAAGCGAAGTCGATGCTGCCTACCCCATAGAGACGGATGGAGAAGATGAACAGGCAAGGGCCGACGCTGAGTATGCATCAATAAAGGCCTTAGGGGATGCTGATCGAGCGGTATGTTTGTCTCTCTCTTCGCATCTCCCTTTTCTAATTATTGATATCGCTCAATAGCGGTTTGCAGTTCGGTCCAAAGCCGATAGGACTGCTGATATCCGCACGATCTTCAAGAGTGAAGATCGACTAAACCCTACAACAAAGCAAATGGAGAAGGGCTATTGGTGCCGTCTCTGTCGGTAGGTTTTTACGCAGTTCCATCTTGTTCTCATCTAGTCACTAAACGACTCATTCTCCGCAGAGAAGCAAGCGCTCATGCGAAGGAAGCTGGGAAGGATCATTATTTCACTGGTAGTACCTCATCGCTTCGGATGCATATTGCTCGGTGAGCCTGGATACCTATTAGTGATTCTCCAAGATACTTACACTGCCCCAGTGATCCTAAGCATGTCGCTGCATATAAAGAGCGCTGCACAAAGTTGGGCATTCCCATGAATGATCGTGTCTTCAGCCTCGCACGCGAATCTGATGGGTGAGTGTTGGCCTTGACTGGGAAAGTTAGTCATGGCTCATCTTCGGAGTAGCCTCAAGCAGACCAATCTTGATGAGATTGTTGCGCGCGAGCCCCGTCAGCCGCCGTTTACTACTCACGGGCTTACCGAACATATTGTCGAGCTGGTGGTCGTAGAAGATGAGGTACGCTGGGATTAAGTGCTTCTTATATTGTCGGCGTTGACTAAATGCCCTGACAGGCATTTCTCCTTGTTGAAAGACCAAGTTTTCAACGCCTTGTCAACTATCTTCGCCCCTCTTTAAGCAGCAGAGACATTCCTAATCGGAAGCTTATACGCGATGAGATTATCCGTCGCGCCGGAATTGCTCAGGAACGGATCAAGAAGTGCCTCGAGGTCAGTTTCAACATATATTTCCTATCTTCCCTTCCAAATAACTTACCGACTATCCTAGAAAATACCCGGTAAAGTCTCGTTCACCTTCGATGCGTGGACCTCCGAAAATGGCGACCCATTTGTATCCCTTACTGGCCACTACATCGACGCCCCTGCAGATCTTCCAGCCAACTGGAAGCTCAAGTCCGAGCAGCTCTCGTTTACGCCCCTCACTGGGAACCATTCTGGGAAGAACATCGGCAACGTTCTCACCCGCACAATTGACCGATACGCCCTCCGTCCGAAGCTTGGCTGGTTCACCTCAGATAACGCATCGAACAATGACACGGCCATGACAACAGTCGCGAAGACCATTGATCCTACCTTGAAGGCATGGGATCCAAAGCAACATCGAATACGGTATGTCTTTTCTTCGATCTCACAGATATTACCTCACACCTTGATCTACTCTAGATGCATGGAGCATACAATACACTTGGCCGCAAGCCATTTCGTGTCCGCAGTTGCACCCACGTCCGCCTCCACGCTTGTCCGTAAAGCTCAAGCCGCCCTCGATAAAGCGACAACAGAGACAAGTGTTGACTTCGACGCTCTGGAGAAAGCCATCCAGTCCTGCTATCTTGATGATGACAGTGACGACGATGGTGATGGCGATGGCGATGGTGATGATGGCGATGGCGATGGTGATGGGAATCCCGGTACTGGTAACCAAATGGCAGATGCGCTTGGAAAGATCCTCGCACTGGTCAAGCAAGTAAGTAATCGCAACGGCAGATTCCAGAATAGAATTGAAATACTTACGACATTATCATTAGGTTCGACTTTCTCCACAAGCGCGTGCGTATTTCGCGAAGTGCTGCCGCCTCACGGGGACTCCACCTGCCACTCTCATCACTTGGGTTCGCACTCGATGGGCTTCCCTTTATGCCTTCCTCACCCGTGTTCTTTCGCTAAAGGATGTAAGAATACCTTGATGAATTTGGAACTGTCGCATTAGGCTAACTTCCATATCCCTCACAGGCTGTTGACCACTTTATCGCAACCGCCGATAACAGCGACGAGGTCCCAAACCTGAGGAACAAGAGATATTCGCATTTTTATCTCAGTAGGAGGGATTGGGAGCGCTTGTCTCGCATCCATGAGGTTCTTCAGGTAGAGCTATATGCCAATAACACTCATGTATCTTACTAGACGTCATCAGGAACCTGCGAATGCTACGCAAACCTTTTCCAGCTCCCGTGATCCGTCCCTTTACCGATCATTTCTCGTGCTCGAGTGTCTAACTCAGGCGCTTGAGACCATGGCCAAAGCGACCGCATTTGTTGACCTTGCTTCATCCATATCAGCGGCGGTCAAGAATATTACAAAATGGTACTGGCACCTCGACGACTCGGATGCGTACCTCATGTCATTTGGTAAGCTCACACGTCGTCTCTCACAGCGCTGTCTGATTCGTGGCTTGTAGTCTTGGATCCGCACATCAAGCTTGCATATGCGGAACACACGTGGGATGCAAAATATGTTAAAGCGGCCAAATCCCGACTCGAAGCTGTTGTAAGGCCCAACTGCTCCGCATTTTCATTACCCTGATGCCACCTTATCAGTTCGACGCCTACTACAAGACTGCTCCAGCTACCAAAAGCCCGGAATCGGATTCTTCAACCACGACTGATGTGCAAACTAAAGCCAGTGAGTGTCTGAGTTCACTCAGGTCCATTACCATAGGTATCTAACATTGGCTAGTATTGTCATGGTCTGGTCAAGCCCATACCCCTGACCATTCTAGGGTACTTAGGAGCGTCGGATCTCCTCCATCTCCGCTTCGGAGCTCCGCCCCTATCTCCTATTTATCCTATTTACTCGGTCTACTCTGGGTTGACCTCCAGTACTATACTTCGTTCCGCCTCATTGATACCTCATGGTTTCCTCATAGGTAGTATATAAGTGTAGTACTTCAGTACCTTGTTCTTCAGCTCTAATATTAATGTTCTGCAATCCTCCCTTCTCCGCAGAGTGCTAGTCACTAGGGACACGCTCCGACGTCGGCTCCGCCCCATCTCCGACAACAACACCAACTCTGACTTCGTCAGTCTTCATCATCCTCCCTCGTCTTCACTTGGTATCCCATCACCCCGCTCTTCCTCTTGCTCCGACGTCNGACCCCTATCTCCGACGTCCTCCGCTCTATAGGGGTGTCTACTAAATTGGAGTCACCCAGCGAGAGATGCGGAGGGCACAACCTATAAGTTGAGGCCAAGACTCCGTTTCAGTATTGTTCTAGGAGGCGTAGCTCCGCTATGCTCCGCTCCGACGTCATTCCCACGGTCCTTAGGGGCCTCCCCCTGTCCCTCTAGTTTCGTCCCTAACACATTCTCCACTCGTCGTTGTCGTCGCGCATGACGATGCGTCAAGCTGTCGGGGTCTTGCATACACCTGATGTCGTCCTTGTTGAGCTTCTTCCATTTCATTGGCCTGCCTTCCTCCACCAACGCCGACAGTTTCGTCCAGGCGTTCTGGTATTTGGCCGATTGTTGCTTGATCTTGGCCTCGTTTCGAGAAATGAGGGTTCGAGTTCGAGTATTTGCCGTTTGGTGACGTGCGTTCCGGTCTTTGTAACCTAGCAATCGGGACTTTATAAGTAAATTATTCCTTATTTCGTTGAGTGCTGACTGGCACTCAGCGTCGCGGAACTCGCGCTCGATGGATCCAACGTTCCCAAGGCACATTTCCCGCTCCTCCCTGGTTAATTCGGAGGGCAGCAGGAGCGGGACCGATTCGATCTCTTCTTCGTCGGGCACGGTGCGTGCGGTGAGGAGGGGAATGACGCTGGGCATATAGGCCGCCTGCCATAGGCGAAAGCGAGCCAGTCTGCGGGCTAGCTTGATGCGTACATCCTGAATTTCGACTTCTTGGTGGGTAGTTGACGTTTTCATATCTTTTGTTGTGAAACGGAGTCGACGCCTGAAAGAAAAGAGCCAATCGTTAGCCTTGACATAGTCCGAATAGACTAACCAACCATGTACACGTACTGATGTCCTTCAATTTCCAAGCCTTCCTGAATAAATGCACTTGGTGTCACATCGCATACCGGTTTGACGCCGTTGTTCACGTCCCTTTTTTCTTCTTGGGAGAACCTGAGTCGCACATCGCTTTCGGTCATACCTACAATGTGCAATTATTATCTCACAGATCGGTAGAGAAATCCGGGGGACTTACCTTGATCTGGGACACTATACGGGTTGGGTTTGGAGCCGTCTTTCTCAAAATCTTCAACCATCTTTGCCCACTCCTTTATTTGTGTTCCTTGCTTCAATGAGAAAACGGCGAAGGACTCTTCCTGAATCCGTCGCTCCTTGGCCGCGGTTTTGAGACGTTTCGCCAGTAGATACCCTATAAGGAAAGACGTATGAGACGAACCGTCTATTCCTTGTCATGATGCGCACTCACCCAGACCAATCAACTTCTGCCAGTTCCAATGGCCCCAGTGCTGGTTTAGCGTCTCTTCTCTTGCTCCCGGTCCCATGACGCGCGTGCTAGAGGCGGTTGCACCTATATTCGCCCAAGGCTGTTCGATTCCTTCGCCATCGGTGCGACCAACACCTGGGAGGTAGTTCAGTGAGTACGTCTGTTGGCAGTACTTGGTATGGGAGTGTATATGGAGCTTCGGGATGGCGAATCGAATTTTATCCGAGCGTAATGTGGCTCGAACAAGAGGGGGAAGTCGGCCGAGACGATCAATCGCACTTTTACCCCATTGGCAAGCGATATCGTAGGAAACCAGTAGGTTGAGACGGGGATCGTAGTGGCGGAGGAGAGAACCAAAACAATAATCCATATTTGCATACCTACAGACCAAAAAATCAATAAGAACTTTCCGTTCGTCCTGAAGAAGGTTAGCTACATACCGTTCCCCAACTTGCAGATCAACGGCCCCGTTGGGTTGGATCATTTCGTGGCGTGCGCAAACACCAAGACAGACACCAGTGACAGCGTAGCCTCTCGAGAACTTCGTGTTGGCGTAATCAAGTGCGGCTAAGCTGGAACAGGTATTCATCTAGAGATGGTGTTCCAATCATCAATGTCCATCCAAAGCTGATCGAGTACGGGATGTATACTTACCTCCTTCTGATCCGTTACCCCCAGAAGATACTCCCGAAACGGCTCACGTTCGACAAAGTAGCTCCAGCCGATACCTAGACCCGGGTCCTTTTTGACCGAAGACACCAGACGCCGCTTCAATCGAAAGCATGCGTCGAGGGCGATGAATAGTGTGTAAAGGTATCTAAAAATGAAATGAATCTGTCAGACAAAAACGACCGTGAATTGCATTGGATACCAACTGTTGTCCCTTTGGTAGTTGCGTCCAATTTGAGGGGAGGTTCACATCCGGGTTGGGACATGCAGGGCAGGTGACGGCGAGCTCCCCGTTTTGAGTTGCTAGTATGCCTCCGGCATCGTTGGCGCGTCCGCAGCGCTTAAGGGAGATAAGGTGGCGATATTCACGAAATATACGCGTGATTTCTTTGTACCGCGCCTGCCCAATGAAGGGTGGAGTTAGCGGTCTATGGTGAAGAAGAGTTGAAACTTGAAGAGAGTACTCACTGGCAGATCACTCGTAAATATGTTGTCGGTAAGCTTTTCCATGGCAGAGTAGTAGTCGTACATTGTAATCTTCCCTTGAAGAGTGACCATAGCAAAGTGCTTGAGCACACAGAGCGTGGCACACGTTTGTGGCTGCGTAGNCGTTGCAGGAAACCAACTCCGACGCAGGAGCTGGAGATGAGGAAGACCGTGACGGGGAGCCTGTTCGCATGAGCAGAAATCGACATGGACAGTGTGTAGCCCATTGACGTGGATGACAACAAAGTCTGGAAAGGAAGATGGGTGGGAGCAAGGAGTTTCTGCGCGATGACCCAGTTGGACCCGTAGACCGATAGCCTTGAGAGAAGAGGGAAGGTAGCACTTGCCGTTCCATTCCTAGCTGCTCCTTAGTGGACAATTTAGACATGGTTCCAAAAAGCAGCTTACCCTGATCCGATGCAGTGGTTGATACAGATGGGCTTTGATACAACACTGACGGCAAGTAACCCGCCCACCGAAACACTCTTCGCAGAGTACGCCTTCGGAGCCAGACAAAGGAGCACTGCAAGTCTCACAGGCACTTGATCGACGAGATTCATGCTGGAGGAGTTCATTCAGGTACTCCTCTTGAAAGGGCATCCATTCCTTGAGGGGTTCATCCTGTTCAAGCGAATATCACGTATCAAAACCAGTGGGATATTCCAGTAAATCGAGTACGAGCTCACCGAAGAAAGATAACGCGCCCCTTTCTTCTTCGTCTTCTCCACGGATTCAGAGACACCCTCTGATCGGTCCAGGTCTTCATCAAAACTTTCCCGACTGGCTGAATCATCGTACTCGCACTCCGTGGCCGTGAATTCAGAACGTCTTGATCCATCAAGCGCGCCAGGCATCAGATCCTCGTCCTCGGTGATGTCGTCCCATATCGACCATGAGCTTTGGTTTCCAGGTTGAGTGGTAGCAAGCTTTTGAGGGGAGGGGGCAGGGATGGTGAGGGATTGTCGATAAACGCGTCGACCATCGTTGGAAACGCGATCGACAGTTGCAACAAAGGCTTCGTTGGTGAAGTCATTGTCAGTTGTGAGTTCGAAGATGTTGTCGTTGTGGATATTAAATGTTTGAACTGGGTTGGACCGAGCGCGACCGTGTCGTTTGGCCATCCGTGTCCAAGACCTGGGAGAGCAGTGAGACGGGGGCCGTCAGGACGTGCAGCCAGCGCTAGTGGCTCAAGGTCTCCGGCGATTCGCGGTCGACATTTGAAGAGATTTCATCTGCAAAATTACTGAGACAAGGACCAAGGGTAAGGCGTTGAATCTGACCAGCCAGATTGCACATGGTCGCCAGGAGACCCCTAACTCCCTGGCTTTATTTGTTCTTGCGTCCCTGTAAATTTTCCAATCCCTCCCCCACCACCACCATCCCACAAGCCGTCCGCAAAATAGATCCAGTATGCTAGGTAGGCTGTCCTTATTAATCCGTTTTCAATCTTTCTGTCCGCCTTGGTAAAGTCCATTCCATGGGCTCACCAAGGTTTGCCTACGCCTGGCTAGTTGTTGTCCGTCCTACCCTGGATCGCGCACTAGTTAGGTCAGCGGCACTTTTAAATCGCTCCCATATTTTTCTCCCAATTAAATGCTCAAGTCTGATACCTGACCCTTATTTTCAGGGCGCGCCACCCGCTCAGGAAAGGTGTTTTCACCTTGGGGCGCAACGACAGAGACCCGATACGAGCTAGCTCTGGACCTTACAACAATTATACCCGCGTCCATCGATCGGTCGGAGGACCCTGAAGAGGACGATACTTTGGGAGAGCCAGTCGACACGCCTGCGTTGGACAGAGAGTTGCGAACATGCAGTCGCGAAGGTGAGGCGCGTCCTCTGGCTGAAGACGCGCCTTCCGCCAGCGTACCCTTCGGCGCGAATAGAAACGATCGTAGAGATAGCGTCGCAAGTCCATTAGTAGAATTGGAGTGTCATTCCACCACACCTATCGCGTCGGGGCACGGATTATCACCCACCGGCCTTTCTCGAGCTGAAAAACGTAAACTCAGGAGCACATTACAGAAGAGAGGAAAGCGTCGAGAAACTCGATTCAACGAGCAAGCCCAGAATGGGCTATCGGCGAAAGCCATCAGCATCCGTCGCGCACAAGCCGCCAAACACATTGGTATCCCGTATGTCACCTCCTCAGCACGACACTCGGGCTCTGGTTATATTGGTCATAGGGACCAGAAAGGCAAAGTCCTGAAGGACAACAGTCATGTTGTAGCAGAACAGCTAGCTCGCAAAGGCCTTCGGGACTTACTTGATGAAGGGTTTGAGCTCATTGAATGGGACGGAATGTAAGGAATCCTTTTCCAAAGTTTAATGACTCGGACAACCTTTTAATCCTCCTCTGATATTAGGGAAAGCTTGTGTATGGTAGATTGCATGGACCGAGTTGTCGTTTGTGGAGGTACCCCACGCGATGATTCGTGGCCCAACGTTGCCACTGCATGCGCAGAAAGCATTGAAGAAGCACGATCTCGTTGTCAGTTTACCGACAAACAGCGGAGCCATCGACGGGGTGCTTTTCCTGCCCTTGCTGCCGGTTTTGCATTTGGACTTGGGTTGCAACGTCCAAGCAACCTTACCGATCGAAACGTCGATAACTCGATGGCCATGAAGAGTATACTTACGGATAAGAGTATCAAGCGTGTTGCAGGCTTTCAAAGCGGCCTTTTGGACGCATATCTCCCTGATCTTTCATCGTATTACCGAAAGACGATGGACGGCCTACAGAAATCTCAGCCCGAGCTCAAGAAGAACTTCACAAACACTCAGTTTAGCTCGATCACCGTGAATTTTGGTCCTCAGACGGTATCGATCCCCCACCTCGACTACGCTAATTTATCCACGGGAATGTGCGCAATAACTGCCCTTGGAGACTTCGACCCCGACGTCGGAGGTCATCTAGTTCTCTGGGAGCTGCGAATCATCCTACGTTTCCCTGTCGGATCCACAGTTCTCATCCCATCAGCACTCATTCATCACTCGAACCTCCCCATCCAACCTCACGAAAAGCGATATTCAATCACCCAGTACAGCGCTGGTGGACTATTTCGATGGGTGGAGAATGGATACTGTAGCGATAAAGACTGCACTATCGACAAGAGTCAACACTGTCCCTGGGAGGAAGGAATAGAACGTCTCCGATTGCGCAGAGTTGGGCAGACCAGTGGCCCATAGAAGTAGCAAAATTACAGTTGGTTTTTTTTCTTGTTATGTCACAATATATGTCTACAGTTTCTCTCATCCCATCCTATAGCGTGCAATGCAAACCTCTGCATTGCGAAGCGTCTGAAGATCAGATTTCTTTCTAAGTCATGGCGCTCAGGGTATCCCTGTCCAAACTTGGAGTTTTCAGGGTTGCACCGCGTAGATTCGTCTCATAAAGGTCCCAACCAAGGCTGAATGCCTTTCTCCCCACCCCCCAGCATTTGCTTCGTTTTTCTCTCAGTTGTTTGTCTCTTCGTCTCTCCTCCCTTCCTTTCGCCATGCAAAGCGACGACGAGCATCACCTCTGCCAACCCGTCTTCTATCACAAGAGCGCACAGGGTCCGGCCAGCGAAATCTCTCCACCATTCCACTTGGCGTGGTTTGGCAACATAGCGAATGTCTATGCCGAGCAGCACAGGTGAGAAGAGACCACCGCCATATGCTACCGATGTTTGAACTCAAGTTGAATCCATAGGGACCGTGTTCTGGAGATAGTGCAAAAAGGAGGACGCAAAGCAACTTATTCGTCATACGCTGAAGTCGTCACCGCCTACGAGGACTTCTGCCGCTTCTACCATCCCGACGAGGCTCATACCTGCCTCTCGTCTCATTACCGGGTCCCTTTGCATAGGATCCTTGACCATTTTCGAGCCGTCAACGCCGACGACCTCGATCCCTTCACCATGATGGTTTTTCCTAGTCCGAAAGCGCAAGACGAGGCCACTGACGACTCTGCGAGCGAGGAGGAAGCAGCCATGCAGATTGACGCGAACAACGCCCCCAATTCCCCCACGACTCTCACTCCTGTCGGTGTCCACGGAATCGCTGACGCAACATCTATATATGATGTTGCCCAGCCGTCGTTCCTTGACGAGTGGGAGGGACCACGCTTCCATGCCAGGTGCTTGCACTTTAGGGCAAGGGGAGTTCCTCAACCGTACTATCTGTTCCGTACGGACGCCGGGTGGTCGTTCATCTTTGCGTGCCGGTAAGTGCCTTGAAGTTTTATCCTACACGTGTCGCTGACGCTTTCAACCTTGTCTAGCATTGACGCGCTCGCCCTTTTCCATCGATTCCTTGCGAGAGGGGTCTACGGTGATTTTCGGCAGTACACGATGGCACAGCTTCACGCTTTGCATGAGAACAATGGTCCTCACGTACTGAACTATGGTGTCCATGGTTGGGGTCGCTTCGGCGTACTCAACGACCGGTTCGTACCTTGAGCTTTTCTGCCGATGCACTCTCTCACACTCTGGACTTGCTATACTAGTGACGCTGCACTCCGTCTTCTTCAAGGAGAGTGTGAAGATTGGCACTCAAGCTCATTGATGATAGCATCCGACTACATCAAGTGCCGCCAGTGGGCTTATCAAGTTCATGCAGACTTGAGTAGCACTACCCATGAACGCTTCGAAGTCGGCCCAGACGATGATATTTTCTAATGTGTTGACCGGTCAATTGTAGCGTGGTGCCGTCAAACTACCTAGACTTTTTTCTGAAAANTTTATGCTTCCGTTCGATTCGCCTATGACCCTTCTCTGTTTTAAAAAATCTCCTAGTTATTCCCCACTATATTAGTCCTGTTCCTCAATATAAATTTTCTTGATGGAGGCAGTACTCAAATTTATCGGTGCTTTTATGAAAACTATTGAACAACATAGGGTCTATCTTAGGGACAGGATAGGGTGAATAGGCTCAAGAGATTGCTCATTAACTGCAGGGGAAGCGAGCAACCGTCGTACATGATCGACCGAGTACCGCACAGATGTGATATGAATAGTTCCGATTCTACCAATCGACTGGATGGTGCTAAAAAAACATTGGGGATGCGCGATGAATCTTGTCTCTATGGACAAGGCAGATCGACTGACAGGACACGCTAGGAAAGAGCAAGGTACGAGCCCACCAAGAAATTGGTACACAGAGAGTTGGCCATCCTTTCCTGTACCTCTGGTCGAGTCCTCTGCTTTCCATCTGCACCACCACACTTTTCCCTCAATGGTCTCCTCTTCGTCCAAAGCCGCGTCCAAGGTGTCCAAGTCTGCTGACAAGATTCCTAAGAAGCGAGGAGTAAAGGGAGACTTTACTGGAGCTCGTCTGAAGATACTCGAAGATAACTTGGGCACATACCAGGAAATCTCCAAGAAGGGACCACCAGCTGTCCACGCATGGTTTACGACGACATTCTTTCCAAATTACTGGGAGACCTTCCATTGGTCGGTACCCATCAGCAGCGACTCGATTACCGGACCTCTTCCGCCTCGAAAGGACGAGGACCTGGATGCCGAACAACTGGCGTTGAAGAAGTCGTTAGTGGCAACGGTGACGCAGGTAAGTCATCTTAGGAGTTGTCTCCTAAGTAGCGTGACTGACGGAAGAATGGCTTAGAAAATTAAATCGTGGTTCAACTATCGTCGTAACACACTAGGACTCAACTCTGGCAAAGATCCATGGTCCGGCTTGCTAGACCAGATCAAAGCACTTGGGGATCCACCCCCGAGGAAGCCCAGCGAAGGCCAATTCTACATGCAACACCCGGACTTCAAGACCAAGGTTGACGAGGCGTACGACCTGAAATTCCCGCTTTCTGGACTCCCTCAGAGTCACCGGATGAATTTTCGGTGTGAAATCACTCAGGACCTTTTCGACGGCGAGGACGATCCCATCAAAACGCGCCTTCGAGTAGAGTTGGAAGCTTCCCATAAGCGGGACCTTGATGCGTACCATAAAGGCGTATGGGTGGAGGAAACTTCAGATCCAGAGAGACGAGCTGAGTGAGCCACATTTCTGCGGCGTTCAAAATGTATTTACTGATATCTATCCGCTAGGGCGATCGCCTCCATTTCCCCGGTGCTTCAACCTCTACTGGATGGGATCCGATCAGTAACTGGTCTTTACTGTGGGTTTTTCGCCGCTGCCGCCCCGCCTAGTGGCAGCGTGGAAGATATACAGTGTGTATGGTGGGTTATATTCGGTTTCTTACCTTAATCAGAGCCTCCTAACCTTCTAACGCCTTGTCCATGCAGTCTGACATCTGGTAAATCCACAAACGATCAGGAATTGTCTCAGGTCGATCCAAAGGGATTTAGCCAGGCGACTCGTCTATTTGTTCGATCCGTGGCGATTGCATCAGGGTGTGAGTAGCAACCACTTCTATACGTCCAGACTCGCTATAACACTCTCATTTACAGATACGGATCCGCGATCGCAATCAACTACCACCGCCACGCCTACTTTCCCCCGAATCTCCACTGGCAATGACCCCGCTACGCCACTCGCACCGCTGCGGATACCTTCCACATCTACGTCTCATCCTCCCATTGCTCCCATTGCTGCAAACCGTGAAGTACAGCGTTCCTCGACTGCCTTCCGTCAAGATCCAATCGAAATGGTTAAGGCTAGTCTGCAAGGCCTCGAATATAACATTGGCAACGCCCTCATTGAGGCTGTGGCAAAGCTTCCCCCGGCTAAGAAGAAAGCACGCATCTCGGAGCTGAGGGCTATGGGAAGGATGGAGCTGGAACGGGCCGACAATATCGCCAACAATCGCGTTCTAATGACATCCCTCGGAATCAAGGACGCTTCGTCCATGTTCAGAGCACCACCTCGCCCCTCTTCCACTGAACCGTCAGGCGATGAAGCGGATTACGCACCAAGGGCGTCAAAAGCGCCTGCGTCGAAGAAGTCAGCCAAGGGTAAAGAGCAAGCAAGTGCTGGTGCAAGCGGACGAGTTACGAGAGGGATGACGAAGAGCACTCCCCCCACTGTGTCGACGCCACACGTACAAGAAAACACGGACATCAATCCTGACGAGGTCCTGGCACCCTCTGCCCTCGATCCGACGGAGGATGAAGAGGATGAGGAGGCGGAAGAGAACACCATGCAAGATGAGGAAACGGGCACTGGCTTCTCAAACGCCCATGATGACATGGAACTTGAACCCAATAACCACGATGACGAGGGCAACAGCGACGACAACGACAACCCCGACGACGATGACGATGACAATGGCAGCAGCAACGACGAAGACAACGGCAACGACGACAACGACGACAACGACAACGACGACAACGACAACGACGATGACAACGACGAGGATGATGCCATTGTCTTCGACGACAATGCTGGCAAACGCTCCATTGGCAGCCGCCCCCCGCCCGTTTGGTTCTCAACCGCATACACCACCTTCTCTTCGGTGGACGAGAACGATTATGGCCCGCATTGGATGCCTCTACTGGCTCATTGGATGGAGTTAGAGGCGGCCGCGAAATTTGATCCTAACGTATGTGTTTCGTGTTCAAATGTCCACCTCATACCCATCCTGATTTATGATTACACAGAGCCTCCTCTTGACAGCAAAGGGGCGCCCGTTTGAAGTCCAATACTGGATCAAGGCAAAACGTCCTTTACAACGTACACCGGAGATCAAGGATCCCGCCGCTTTCGGAGAGAAGTGGTGGAAGTGGTGGGTCAACATCAACCCTTCGTGGCGGCACGCAAAGAACGGCAACACATTGAAACGAGGAGGTGCAGGTTCATGGGAGGAGAACTTACCCGTTACAGGCTTGAACGGCTTTATCAGTGTGATCGTAGGCCTCTGGTTCTGGAGGGAGGCTACTCCCGGTACCGCGAGTACTAAGTGGCTGGCTGCCGTTTCCGATGTCGAATGGACGCTCCGTCAGCTGCTCCCCTCAAACAAACGCCCCGGTGATGATCTGAATGGCCGTCAAAGTAAACGGTATGTGCCTCGTTTCTCTCAAAACACTACTATGTATGTCTGAATCCGCTTGATACAGGCTTCGAAGAAGCAACAAGTAGGTGTTGGTTACATCTCGCTACTTCTCTTCGTCTCGGTCGTCTCGTCCGTCTCGGTCTTCTCGGTTATTTTGGCTATTTCGTTATACCACTTTTCGCAGACAATCTTATCACCTTTCATTCATTTTTCTTTATCTTTTATCTTTCCTATCTAATCTCCTACTGTCCTGTCCCCTGACTTGCTAACTTAGCAGTTCGAGATTGATGTCATCTTGCTACCCTAATATACCTCCTATATAATATCCTCCTGTCCCCTATATGCTAACTAAGCATGGTCCCCTGCTAGGCTTGGGGTGCTGCCATAATACATTATCCCTCTACAGTATTTGATCAAAATATATTGTTGGAGGGGTATCATAATGTATTACTGGATGTTCCCTATAAACCTGAGGGACCTTAATGTATTTTTGTTTACTTCTCCACTGAACAATGTAATACACCTAGGGCTATAGCCAGGTGAACAATACATTGGTTCTACAGCATGAGCTGGTTCTGGGCAGCTCCAACAGTGGTTGTCAGCGATCGTTAGCTCTGGGGGGTTCCTCGCGTCCAACTCGTTCTCTGAAATTGAACAAGAAAACTACCCTCCTGGTCGTTCTCCTTCAAAGTTCACTGAGGCTATTCCCTTCCCTACCGAAACGCCAGCTTAGCGAATGGATCTTAACAAACCGGCGAGGCACTGAGGCCAAATTCGACGCCTTCTATACGGCGCTCTCAGTCAACAAACGAAACGTATGTTGCTCTGACTTTTATCTTGCTTTTATCATGCCTTCTTTCTATCGACTCATTTGTACCTACCTAACAACGGAAGGTGATCGGAAGGGAAGAGAGGAAAGGTAGAGAAAGTGTGCTAAAGAACCCTTAGATAGAGCCCACCAGGGTAGCCTGTAGTCATGTGCAGATTGTGGTCGTGACAAGGGACGGGTCGACGTGTTGCAGAGGTCACCTGATCTAGGGAGCTCGGATTTTTAACGAACAGAGGCAGTTCGGTCTTTTCACCTCTGCTTGCGCTTGAGTAAGGATTATTTTTTACCGTGTACGGATTCTGCTGGGCACTTCGGTGAGATGCAATTTGTTTGCAGGGGTGTTTTGATTGGGTTCTTCGCTGGTATCGCGATCTTAGTATCGCGTATTCCGTAACGTATATACCTCCATATGCTTAGTGGATGATCTTTCGCCTCTCGAAGAAATGGTATATATGGGGTGGAGAGACTGGTCTCTGCGTTCAACCCCATACCAACGTTTTGCGTGTTCCGTTACGTCAATATGTCCGCTCTGC
>JAPEVF010000735.1:0-22428 GCA_029747585.1 Pleurotus djamor
CAGGTTGATCTCGTTTCTCATTTCGATATATCTGATGGCCTCCCATAGGTATCGTTATCATCTCCGAGCATTGGACAAGTGTGGCAAGGAGTCGGGAAGATGGCTCCCCAACCATCTTCATGAGATGTGGAAGGAGCTCATGTGAGGTCTTCCTTTCCTTTGTTTCTTCGCTTTGACATAGACGATGCTTAGGTACCAAGCCAAGCCTGGGTTCCTTGACGCATTGGCCAGTCAAGACGTCAGTCAAGAGTTCCACGGTGTCGATTTCAAAGCTTTAGCTGCCTCGGTNCCCCCCCTTGGTCGCCCCCTCTTGGAATGGTGGTGAAGGTGAGGGCTCCATGGCCATGGACGCCTCAGCTTCTACACCTAGTATATCCACGCCCCCCCCCCCCAATGCAGCAGCGTGTAACCCCCTTGGCTCACCTCCGGTTACAACTTCACTTTATTTAGCACACTCATAGCTTTTGATATCGTATACTAGAGTATCCTAGCAGCCTAATCAAATTGGTTTTACCCTGATCAATTTCTGGTTTCATCGACCAAGAAGGATGAGGCATAGAATCCAAGCAAATCTACAGGAATTTCACGTCTTCACATTCCCAGCTCTCCTTCCATCCTAAGCTTTTCTAACCATGCTATGGGTTACATTACTTTCCCATCTTAAATTGCATGAGGAGCATTGCTTGAAAATAAAGGTTGAATCCAGAGCTTCAATCGCTTTCCATGCTTACCTGGTTCAGAAGGAACAAGGAGCACAATAGATGATTTTACACCTTTCTTTGCTTTGAGTCATAGTGTAGGGGGGCACCTTGAGCTTTACTCACATCTGATGCTTTGATTCCTTCATATGCTTTCGAAGCCTTGAGTGCTTTGGCTGCTTTGGCTGCTTTGGCTGCTTTGGCTGCTTTGGCTGCTTTGGCTGCTTTCGGCGATCCCAGGGGATGCAAACAGGGGTAGCTGGATTTTGCCCGCTTTGGGGGCTTTGTCAGGGGGAGGCGAGACAGCCCCTGGATTTTTATTCTTTTTCTCGCGGAGACTATGAAGATACCTTTCTCCCAATGCTCCCCTTGCCTTCCAAGGTTTGAGATGATTTTTCTTGCTCCCTTCCACAATCAGGTTTTCCTGATGAATGGCTCATCACGTCAAGGTGAAGAAGTTGATTCGGCTTCGGCATCATGATCAAAATCGTAAGCGTAGGATCGTCTTGGAATTGTGAGTATGACTCAACTTTCCGAGACAGTCAAAAGAAGATTGGGTCGAGTGATGCCATTCGGACAAGCCATTTCCGAGGTACCAGCTCGAAGGGTGATGGAGGGGTTTGGTTCACAACTTCAGTAGTGACAGGGTTTGGAGCCCAGGTGCAAGTTCAAGGTTGTTCAGCGTGTTCAGGTCGGAGTTGGAGTTGAGTCGAGGTTAGGTCTCCAACCAAAATCATCCGAAAATCCGTGCATTATTTTTCTGGCTCGTCTACGTTAATTTGTTTCTGCACATGCACCACAAGTCCCTAGATGATGGTTCTGGTTAGCACCAGAGTAATTTCATCTTGACGCCACAATCATGATGTGCCCAACATACCAGAGGCTCCAAAGGTATCCCGTCACGGTTCGAGGAACTTGAAGCAGTGGTACCCGAAAAAGCACCCGCCGCAGAATGACTGGTACAAAACGCCACAGCACCTTGAGTTGTGTTGTTTCCAAACGCTCGCTCGCGTAGATCGTCGCGAGCATTTAATGTAGCGAGAAGAGCGTTTAGGGAAACTGGGTAGCGTATGTAGAGTACGGTGTAAATTATTGAATTGTAAGCGACACGCATGGAAGAAGAGACGCACGGTCAGAAAGAACAAAGTAGATTCCTATGTAAATCAATCGATCCGGCCACAAAGCGAACTATCAAGCAAAATATTAGCGGATCAGTTATCTACAAGCTGCGTGCTCACTAAGCTACTTACTGTGATGAGACACATCGATCTGCAAATGCTAAGGGCCCAAGTCAACCTGACCCAGCGAAACCGAGGGCAAGAGAGTCTCACGTAGTGAATAAACCTAAGGGAGGAAACAGAATCCCACAGTTAGCTCAGGTTCCACGGGTGCATTTCCAAAGCAGTTCCTACACACCAGTATTGATAGCGTATACCATCAGTGTGTTCAAGAGAGATCGTGTCCTATGGAACGCATTTCAAGTTGACCATGTACAAGGTGAGATGTGAGCAGAGTGAGGCTCACCGCTTAGATTCCGTGCGAGACTGGAGCAAGAGAGCCACCAAGACAGCAGCTATGACAAAATCGGCGGCAACACCAGATGAAAGGCCAATGTAAAGGGCAACCTTATGTAAGTGGTAGCAGATTAACTGTTAAGTTCGCGCTAGCTTGGTGGAGAGGACGTACAGTCACTTTCGGATATTCAGCGAACGTTGTGATGGTAAACCTAAGCAGGTGATATTACAAGTCCGAGAGAAACAAAACATTCATACAATTTTGACGCGACAACTCGATTTTTTTTTTGCTGGGGTTGAGTGTTGGGGCAGAGATACAAACCATGACAAACTTACCTGCTCCGCCCACTAGGGTAGTGTTTTAGAAGATATGTCATGCCATTTAACATGGCAAGGAGGCTTACCAGCGGACGTTAATGCGGGCACTCCCTTGAGAGCCGAGTTACAGTTACGGCACTTGGAGAGGGTCATGTGACTGGGGACGTACGATGGTAAACAGATACCAGTGGTTCATATGGCTCACTGAGAATAAGGCGATCAAGATCGATGACGACCTTGGGCAACGGTGGTACGATGATGAGTCCACGCACGTTTCCATATCCTATGTGCGAATATCCTGCGACAAGTGTGAGGTTGCCCCACGGGTCCACAGTTCCTTTCAAGCTCACCCTCGAACCAATAAATCGCTGACGCACTAGTTCGTCGTCCATTTTGTGATGACGTAGACAGAAGAATGGAAAGGTACTCACGGTAACGTAGATCGTTGCCTCAAGGGTCCAAGCGTTTTAATTTCGGTGTAATCGGGATGTCGGTTGATACGACTCACAGGGAGACTCCTATGGATTGGAGGTTTATCATCTAGTTGTTCTTCGGGCACAAACAACGTACCAGATAGGCTTGAAGAGGACCAAGATGCTCGTGAAGTTGGTGACAGTGTAATGGTATAGGTTGTGCACGATAGAAACAAAGTGCAAGCAATCCAAGATCCTAAAGGGAAGCAGACGGGGTGATTCCTTTCGTCGAGGAACATGGAAAAAGGCATTGCACGAACCACAAGAAGAACATCTACAAGCAAGATCACCTTCCATCTAGAAGACGACTGACACCGTACACGGGGAGCAAGAGAAACCACACACCGAGAGTCTCAGAGTCTTCGAGTCCCGAGAGCTACGTTTCATCAGGTAAATATACGTCTGTAAGGATGTAATACCGAAGAAGCTGTACCCAGTCAATGATGAAGGAGAAAAGACAAACTCGGAAAGCACTTACACGGCAGCGGCATTATCTCCGAGAAACAACGCTCCCAAGTTACTGTTCAATAAGCTTGAAAGGGAGGGTGTAGAGGAAAGGGGTGCCATCACGGCAGGGTGCGAGATGGGGGGGTTCAAGAGAGACCCATCGAAGTTCGCGGCTGCACGTTTATATGCTGGAGCGACGAAAGTAAGGAGCCGAGGAGAGCAATCAGGGTTATTCTGATGGAATGTGAGTCCTTCTAGATGTTTGCTATACATATACCCATCCTGAAAAACACCGTTGATACGATAGAATGAAGTTCTAAACAGAGGTTGTGAATCTAGCTTCGTTGATGTTGATGGAAAAAGCCGTGTCATTAGTCGGTGATAGCATGCACAGGAAATGTAATGCATCGTCGACTCGCCCACTCGTTGATCCTCGCACCCAGTGACGTGCGATAAGCAAGAATAGAACCAGATCCGAGTTTCGAAAGCCTCAGAAGTTTAACTAAGAGATGGAAATTTGATGGCTAGGCAAGCAGAGGGTTGCGCCTATAAATAGTGAACATGGCGTAGGCTTGTGCCTTCATCTGCTCGACATGAACTGATCAGTGCACCAATGCGCAACCAATCTGCGGCTGGACGGAAGAAACCTAAAAAAGGTGCGCTTGAGCGCGCGATATCCACGGACGACAGCAATTCGGGCTTTTGTAAATTTTCATGAGTTATCCAAAGTTGATACGACCATATCCACCAAGGACTCACTTGCTCTGGGACTTGGTATTTCGTCAAAATTCTTGACTCAGAGATTCCAAAGGTAGGGACCTTCCATGTAGATGCAGCCTGGCTTGTGTCGGTCACACATATAAAGCTGATGGATAAATCAAGAGGTAAGCAGGTTGCAGTGGGGGTTCTTGAGTCAGAGAGGTTTGTCGCCAACAAACGGAGGTGAGTCCGCGACCCTGACGCCGTGAATCACGATCGATCGAGCGCTCACAAACAGGGCCTAACACCGACCACGCCGACGACCATGACCACCTCGCGTTTCGACAACTTGAACCAGTACGACCACCACCCTCGTTTTCGCGACATCTTTGGCGACTCATACTACCCTCGCTCACATAACTCGGGAAATCGATTTTCAAGACTTCCTCGGGACCAAGACATTTCCAAGGAAGCAAGGGAGAAATCACACGAGTGAAACCCATCTTCGTCCAGCCTCTGATACTGCCATTTCGACAGTACACAGGAATCACCATATTGGTCGTGTTTTCGTAGGGAAAGGAGCAGGGGAACAAGTACTTGATGTACGTTTCGCATCACAATTGCTTTCTTCCCATTCCCATCATCATTCCATTCCCAGAACTCCGTTTTCTGATCCCTGTCCTTCTCGACCCACTGCGCTCGACTAGACTCCCTGTGACTCTCAGCTGACTTGCTTCTGCTTGACAGATCAAGCTTGGTTGGTTCTCCACCTTGCATTGTTGTCTAAGACATTTATACGTAAGTCGTCTGACGTTGTGCTTTTATCGATACCTGCGACCAACAGGTTGCCTTTATCTTCGTCTTGACAGCATTTTTGCTTTATCTTAGGCAAGAAAGGACGCAGGGGTGCATCGTTGACATCGAGCTAGCAGTGGGGGGTATTTAAAGAGGTCAGTTGGCATCGAAGCACACCCACTTTTGTTGCTCAACCCATTATTCTTAGCCGTCCAAGTCTTTCCAATGTCGCAGGAAACATCCCCATTGACGCCTACCAAACCACCCTTGGCCAGTCACCTCTCTGGTGCCTCGGCTCTCTCCAACACATCCACTGTCATCGGTGGATCTGCCACCTCTCCAACGAGTGAAACCGGCGTTCTACTCACACCACGCATGGCTGAATCGGGGACCAAGAGGAGCACTACACCATCATTACCACCTGGAGCTGCCCAACCAGCCGCTCTACCTGGAGTCTATGGNCCCCCCGGTAAGTTGAATCACTCGTTGCGCAGTGCATCATAAAGGCTAAAATTATCGCAGGACTCGCCCCCAGCTGACCCCTCACAACGACTCCTCGACTCCTCATACAACTCGAACAGATCCTCTTCCAGGTATTCGCATTCCCCCTCGCATGATGAGGACGGTGGTGCTGGTGCTGGTGTTCAATTTGCCTCTTATCCACCGATAGAGAGGACGGTTGCTTGGGATGGACCACCCAGGGTTACTGGTGCGTAACCTTTCGCCCCAATTTTGAGACCTCATCATTAATATCCCTGTCACAGTCAGCGACGCTGAAAAGTCGTCTTCGCAACGTAGGCTAACTGAGGACGATGGTGAGATTCTTTGTGAACTCATCGCGCAATAACTAATTCCTTCGCGTAGAACCTGCCTCGCGCAAAGATACATGGGTGCCGTTACCGTTGCGAACGTGGTTTTGGGTGACGTTGGTTGTTTTTCTGGCTGGAGGGGGGATCGCGTTAGAGGTTGCGCTACATTTCAGCAACAAAAACCAAGGTATGTTATATTTCTATAGCTCATCGTTTTTCGCTCATCCTCGAAACGTAGGTTGGTCGACCAATGGTGATATAACCGATTCACAAACGGTTATGCATTACGTCTACGTGCGTAGCATCCTCCCCCCAATGCTCCCCATCCGTTGACCCTTCTGTATGTCCCATCAGACACTCCCACCCGTCGCTGTCGCTGCTTTCGTGAGTCCCTCTTGATGCTCGTTGGACGTGGGTCTCACATCCGTGGGCGCTTAGCTGGTTGCAATGTGGACATGGACGGATATCGAAATCAAGAAGATGCAGCCTTATGTCGACCTGGTTCAAGGAGATTCGCCGCCACAGCGGAGCTTGCTTTTGGACTACACGCGGCATAAGTAAGTGCGCCCCCTCCCTAATCCTCGCAGAGGTATTCACACTCGCACACAGCAACTTCATCGTCTGGGCCCACGCTGTCGGGAATAAACATTACCTCGTGATGATCACCTCGTTCATGGTGTTGTTGTCCTTGACATTCCAACCCTTGTCCGCTGCGCTGTTGGTTGTGAGGGATGTTTGGTACACATCTGATCGTACGTCCTTTTCGCTGTCACTCATTGCCCGTGTTACTAATTTTTACCGCCCTCTCAGCTACTCCCGTCAACAACCTCGCCCTCCTTGGTCTCAATCAAAACGACGCGTTTGGAAATTTAACTAGTGAGTTTATATCAAGCGTTGATGACATCAGCTAAACTAGGTGATAGCATTCGTTTCTGCGGCTGGATACGCGTCTGCCTCTGTCTTGTATAGTCTAGGTGATGCACCCTTCACCTCTGGGCCCTATACGATTGGTGAATTCGATGTACGTGTCTGCTTCTTTCCCGTCCCTTTCTTCATCCCATCTTTCCGACGTTCTCACTCAGTCTATTTATGCCCTTCTAGATCCCCACTGACCTTGTCACTAACGGCACTGTCGTCACCAACACAACTGCCGTCAAAACTGATGCGGGATGCCGCCCTATCAATATCCAAATGTCTCTGAATACAGATGGCTCGGGCTGGACAAATTCAGTGAACAGCAATGGGTGCACCTTCACTTGGTCGGTGGATCGCAATGCTACGGTTTTGTTTGGCTCGGATATCCCAGACTGTGGTCAACCCCCCGACCAACAGATGTTCGCGCCTGTCATCTTCTGGTTCTTTACGTGCGTTGCCAATCTACCATGTCAACCCCGATGAAGATGGAGCTGACTGAATTTGCGTCAACTTTTGTAGTTATCAACCTAGCGCTGCGGCATCTGGAACCATCTGTTCCCCGACGTTCTCGCTATTCGATGTTGCCGTTAGCGTCGACGTCGCCTCGAGGAACCTGAGTCAAGTAACGGAACTCAGGCCGTTCTCAACTTCATCCAACTTCTCTGAATTTGCGGGAAATCTCACTGGCGCGCCGCTCAATGGTAGAGCCTACAATGGCATAGGATTCCAGCTCATCAACCCCGACCGGTAAGGCCACTTGAACTTTTTCTGGTTTGCTCTCACTGATATCCGATATCTCGTCCCCCAGCTTTGTGATCGACCGTCAGTCTTCGGTCAGACTTCAAATGCCTTCAGCAGTTTTGCAAGCAGCCGCTCAGAGTCCAGCTGGGCTCGCTGGTTCTTTCGCCGCTGATCGTTTCGTCGCGTTATCTACCCAAGTTTATGTTTGTCATTTCCTTTTGTATATCAGCTCCCCTGTTAACCTCGTTCGTTTATAGACTACGTACCTCAAGCTCATCGCCAGGGAAGTCTACTTCATCAGGGGCCCCAACGACAGACGACCCATCGATATCCTAGTCAAGAAATGGGTCAAGAGACTCTTCCTCAGGTAAGGAGTCCTATTATCTGACGTACCTCTTTTAGATTTCTGACGCCTTTTTCTTTGTTTACCCAGCGATGTTGCTGTACATCTTCTCGCAACATTCTTGTTCCTTCTTGCCACCCTCAGTACCATCATCCAAATATGGCATCGCTTCGCGCGTCGTAACCTTCGTCTCCTCCATGAACCCGGTACCATTGCCTCCGCTGTATCCATTGGTGCACAAACAAACGCCGGTGCCCTCCTCGCTGGCCGTCAACGCGAGAAAGATATCAACGACGTACTGCGCGGGAAGAAGTTCCGTATCGATCCTCTGACGATGAAGATTGTCATGGAGGGTGAGGAAGGATATACGTATGCAGCTAGCCCGATGGAGAGGAGACGATCGGTGTTTTATGCATTGCAACAGGGATTAAAGTTGAAAGATAACGGGGAGGAGATGGGTAAGGAGGATGGTATCGGTGGGCTTGGGAGGAGGATTAGTCGGAGGGTGAGTGGGATGGTGGTACCCACCAGTCCCAAGTCACCGAAATCCCCCAAGTCACCCAAGTCGCCGCCGCCGGTATGATTTCATCTGTTACTTCATTTCGTTTTTGTTGCTTGTATCAGTTTGCTTGTTGGTGGTTCCCTCATTTTGTCTAGTGGTTCGCGATATATGATGGACTTAACTTGCCTTAGCCTTGAAATTCCAGCCTTGGAGAGCGAGCAACCCTGAGAGATCGATCGCAGTTGCAATTCCAGGTTCAAGAATACCCTATACCGCCCCTAATTATTTGTGCCTCCCTAACCGCGACCCTCAAGAACTCCTCTTCGTATCCATTCTCAGACTTCAACGTCAACATCGAAACATGTCTCAAAATCCCTTTGCCACCCTGTCCTCTAGCTCTGATCCTGGTGCTGCTGCGAGTGCCACAACTTCCCGCGTTTCAAACGAAGATGGTACGCTCTATTCTGATGGCCTTCAACCTCAACTCTTAGTGAAGTTCGATAGGAGCAGCCATCAAGTCTCCACTTGCAAACACCGAAGACAACAGCGACGAAACTTTAGCAGTTGTGCAATCTCAAAATGTGGGCGTGGCCGAGCGTGAAGGTCAGTGCTCTACCAACATCACCCTCGGAATCGCCCCTAACACCCGAAGCCAAGACGAGGTGCCGCCTTGGTTCGAAGCTGCTGTGCATCGCGCTTTGCAACCTCTTGAAGCTCAACTGAGAGAGCATGCGTTCCAACTCAGAAAAATCACAGCTGAAATGAGAGAACTTACAGCTGAGCTCAGAGAAGCAAGGAGACCATTAGCTTGGGTGAGCAAGAATTCACTAAAACAACAAAAACAACTTAATTGTTAATGATTGATTTAGTCTAGGAATCTATTACAGTACACGCCACTATTGGTGGTTCCGTTCCCTGATGGAACGGATCCCGTCAAGGATGTAAGTCTCCATGATAAGTTCAAATTGTCCCTATAAGACATTCCCTTTTCTCCTAGCTCCATCTCCCCGCTATTACTTCGGTTGAGTCGTTCTCCAAACTGACTCAGTACCAGAGGGAGGAATATTTTAGGGGATATTATGATGGGGAAGAAGTTCCTGATGCTGCCCAGCTCAGAGAACGCGTTCTCGGTGCCCTTGGTATCAAGCTCAATTACTATGATTGAAAGACGAAGTGTTGTGTTTGATTTCATGTGCGTTCGACTCGGATGTGCACCACTGAATTGTATTCGATCGTTGAGCGAGTTGCACATCCCCCTGTCCACGATCAGCCTGTCCTGTAATGCCTGAGGCTTAGAGAAGAAACTTGCACTCCGCCACTATCTCAAACTTAGCTTGCTCTCGCGCGTGAAACGCGGCTCCTGAAGGCAATACTGGCAACCAAGGTCTGCACGGTATAAGCCAACCCTTTTACGAACGAAGAAGTGCATGTACATCTTTTCGTCGGGGGGGATCGTAGGGGTAGCAGGGGCTCGGGGACAACATAACATACCTTCCCATCGGGCAAAGAGGATCGACTAATCGACTAGAGGTTGGCTTCCGACCTGCGTCGGATGCAGCTGCCTCATTTAACCCGCTGTATCCGTCCAAACGTGGAACGGTTCAACATGAATGGCTTGCCTCGGGCCGCCTGCGGTTTGCTCTCTGTCTGCGTTTACTGAGCTTCTTACACCACCGTCAGTGCTTCCTATGTTTCTTGGGAGCCCACTGCCCAGCGAAGTGGTCGAGACAGGGGAGCTCAGGCGCAGAAGAAGATCTTCACTATCGGATTGAGGGACAGGCTCGTGTGCCGCGCACAGGATACGCCGGTCGATTGGTGTTCACAGGTTAGATATCGCGGCCGCGCCTGTAACTCCCAACGACGAATGTTATCCAGACCGGCCAAGGTGAACCATTGGAGGTGGTAGATACACAGATACATAGTAGATATGATGAATTATGGTCTCTGGTCAGGTCTTGGCTCTGCAAACGGGCGTTAGTTTTTCATAGGAAAGAGGAACCAAGGGGGGTGCTTACGACTCCATTGGACACTGAGAATCAAATTATCATAACCCATACCATGAACTTTCTCCATCGCCTTCTGCGCCGCTGCACGATCCTCAAAGCTAACAAACGCGAAACCTTTGCCAGCCCCGGTCTCCCGATCACGACCAACATACACCCTAGCCACGCGACCGAAGTTACCGAATAGCTCACGCAAATCGTTTTCTTGTGTATCTTCTGAGACGTTGGTAACGCGAAGGGTTGGCAGGTCGTCGCGACTGCCACTACCTCTCATTGATTCGCCAGCGCCTCGGCCGGCACCACGCATTGATGGGGGGACGTATTTTCCAGATGTTGAAGCACCTCCTGCAGCTGGAGGGGGAGCGTTATCGCTGGGCGGCATATCGTCGTCCAGGCCATCTTAGACGAGTGTGCAATTGGGTTAGGGAGCGCAGGAGCAACACGAACGACATCACTGCGTACCTCCAGGTTTGAGTCCGCTGAGCGTTTCCTTGTAGGGACATTTTGCGGTAAAATGCTCTCCCGAGCAAAGTCGACAAACAACTTTGCCAGCACCAGCAGCCTTGAGCTGCGACTTGACATTTTGTGACGCCGAGGGTTCTGGTTCCGCAGTCTGAAGGGGTTAAGGACCATTTTGCTCAACTTTGATGGACTTAGGATAGTTCGCAGCTCACGCACCTTGTTCCCAGCACTAAGCTTGAAGACCAACTCTTCACCAACAGTTGTCGTTGCGCGATCTGGCCCATCGGGATGCCCCTTCTCCTGCCCAAACTTCGTCCACTTTTTACGCTCAGCAACTTGATGGTCGACGACGGATTTTTGGAGCGTTCGTTTTATGCGACGTGTGATCTAGGCGACGACGCGGATCAGCAGCATAGAAATATCTGTAGATGGGCTTGCTCACCTTGACCTTCTTCCCCTTCTCATTGGTGACATATTCTACCGTCACTCTGATACCATGCTCATCGATGTAATCTTCGACTTTGTTGGGAGCCTCTAGGATTGACGATTCGTGAGTTTGGAGCGAAATTTTTGACCAAGGGTCAAAATCCACCTAGCTCATCCACATCATCAGCCCAAGAGGTCTTTTGTACACTATTTCAAAATTTGAATCGAGTTCAGTTAATCATGGATGAAATATTTACGCGGTGGGTGCCATTTCGTGGGTTTTGGTGACTACAAGAGTTCTTCAACGTTGGGGAAGACTCCGACAAGCAAGCGGACTTCCAAGCGAGGGCGCTTGTTGTTCGGCGCCCAAACCGGAAGTTCAACTTGTACCAGCCTACTAGTACCAGAGCCTGGAGTCTACTTACCGACAAGTTCCTTTTTCTCGTACCACGGCCAGAGTTTCTGCTACGAGTTCAACTTTCACCACCGTCAAATTCAATATCCAAATATTCAATCTTCATACTCCTCGATTACTGACTTTGCAGTCTGAAGGCGTCTCATCTTTGTGTTCGTCTCATGGTATCGACCACCCTGCACAAAGGCAAAATCTCGTTGATTTGGTTATAATCTTGGCCTGCTCGTCCTATTGTGGCCTTTTTACCTGGGCTCACAGCTACTTCCCGTCTTTGAGTTTCCATCGTTTGCGACGTACAACACGGCGCGCTACAAGGTTAATTCGGCCTCAACTTGTTCTGAAAGTTTAGCACCGTCTCTCTAGGACCTTCTATAGGACCTTCTATTATCCTGTTGTGTAACACCTTCTAGAATTTGAGCTTCGATGATTGTGCATGACCGTCAATTATGGAAAAACTGGCGCTCATCAGACTGTCCACGATCTCGATATCAAGAAGCACAAGCATCGGATGGACCTGGGAGGCGCATTTACCGCGCTCTTAGCCACCACGCAATACTACGGTCAGGCAACTCTTAAATCAGAGGCTCATCCGAAGGTGAGCGCTCGAATCCACGATCCATCCATATCGCGGCTAAAGTAATGACGCGATGCTAGCTCTCTTTCCGAAGAAATGTTGCTTTGTTCCCTCTAATGGACCTCCTGCATGGGTACGAATACCGCTGCCATTCTACCTCACTCATATTCAACTCTGTTATTACCACTAGACATTCGTGTAAAATACACTCCCAGCCCCAGCCCCCATCCAGGAATATCTCAGAAGAACTTCCCTCCGTCCATTGTTGACAGATGTTTCCATCTCAAAGATGGGATCAGCACCTGCGTCTCTGTATTAAAGACAAGCTAATCGTGTAGCCCGAACAACCCCGCTTTCATGGCTGATTCCATCCGCGCTTCCCTCAACGTCAACCTCGGTTCATTGTATTTTGGTAGTCTTGCTGCTGCGGTGTAAGTTTATATACTCGCTATCCGGATATAAACTCTAAGGCTGTTTCTTCGTAGCCTTTTTGGGATCACGAGCCTGCAGACCTTCATCTACTTCAAGCACAAGAACCCAGATCAGTTGGGTTTTAAAGCCGTGGTGAGTCGCTCGCCCCCAGCACATCATCGCTTGATGAATATTATTTTCTAGATATGCTTTTTGTGGTAATACAAGGTGAACATCTCGATAGACCCGTCGCTCACCCAGTTGAAGGATCCTGGACACCCTACACATGGCATTTATCGCTCACATACAGTATCACTATACGGTGTCCGGGTTCGCAAGTGTCATTGGACTACTCTTCCCTATCTGGTGACCCCCTTCTTGGCCGTTTTCTACCGTCGGAACTCATGGTATCGAATAGGACTGAGGGCGTGGGTTTCTTACGCCATACATAGTAAGTGCGCACTCACCAGCCCTCTTACTTGCATGCTGAAAGCCTGAAAGCTGACCCTCGCCCATTTTGCCGCAGATTCACTAGCTCCCTAATTCTCAATAGGCTATGATTGTGGTCACGGTGAGTTCACACAGTGCCTACGAATTTCCGAGTCAATTAATGTTTCAATACAATATAGTGCATCAGTGATCTTATTGTCCGAGCGTATGTCTCTGTACGCTCTATCTGATTACGACTCGGGCAAATCATCTGCGTAGCGTATTCTCCCACCGCATCTGGCGGCGTACGTTGATTCAACTTGACCAAAAATCATCGAAAGAGGGCTTATCGGCCCGTACAGTGAGCAGGAAGAAGGTGCATTATCCTGTGATAATTGTAAGCGCATCTCTTGTCAATGATTTATAGGTCCTGACGTGGAGACTTTCATCTCGCAGTCTATCTTATCACTTGCATCTCTCGGTGCGCATACGCAGACTTCCAAACCCAAACCAACACTAATTCAACAATACTTCAATGGCGTTCGTTAAGCCGGAGGCCTTGGTCGGTGGCCTCAATAAATTTTATATTATGTCTATCTTATCCTCTGTCTCAACTAGGCTGTGCGATCCAAATGTAATCGTTCATCGGCATCCGTGAGTTTTGTGAAACCATGCTGAGCTCTGTTCTTCGTTTAGGTTCCTCATCAAATCTCTCATCCAACTATATACTCTTGCAGCACGTACCCCTTGATTACAATCTAAACCACTGCTGAATCCCCAGGTACCTAGGACGCGTTCTATATTGGCATGAGTACGGGTGTCGCCGCAGACTTCTTTATCGCGGCATCTATGGTCTATTTACTGGTTCAGTCCCACACCGGGTTCAAGCAGCAAGTACTTCTGATCTTGGACACTGGTGACCTCCTCAGTCGCATCATCTAGCACGGACACCCTCGTCAACACCTTGATGGTATACGCCATAAACACTGGTATTGACTCCAGAGCATTTAACCAATCATTCTCACGTTCTCACGTTCTCGTTTACCCCTCAGGTCTTTTCACAACGTAAGTCCGTCTCGTTCGTCTCTTGAACTCATCTACACCGATGAAACCAGTATCTGCCGGTTGATGGGCCTGGTCGCAGTCAGTTGTTCCTATCATTACTTCCCTCCCTGTTTCTGACCCATGGACACCTTCAGTATGCGGTGTGGACGGACAAATACANTTTTTTTCGGGATATACTACATCCTGCCTGAGTGTAAGCCCTTGGACACAACTCATGCACTCACTATCAATTTTATCAGCAGTGTCTCTCAACGCTCTTCTGGCGACGTTGAACGCACGAGAATCACTTCGCCGACGCTCGAAGAGGACGAATGCCATCCCTCTTGGCCTGTCTATCGGAAGTAGCTCGGGTTCATGCCCTACCGACCGCCAAGATTCTACCAATCAATCTGTGAGTACCTTCCTGTTACTATCTGCACCCAAAGTTTTCGTCTCTCACAATACAATCCAGTTTGCCATTCACGTCGATAAACAAGTCACCGTCAGCGATATCTGATCTTGCTGGCCCTTGTGCTCAGATCTCAGGCTGCGATGGATGGAAAATTCTTTCTATGTTGGTTCCTACCATGTTGTTCTGTTTGAGAATGTATCCCCTTGGGACAAATCTCTGAGCTCAACTCAAGCTTCGGAATGTTGAAACATCAATGCATCAATGGCCACATCCGAAGAATGAAGCCAAAATTCACACTGACATGGTCGCCGAGTGCGGTTCCTCGATGAGAAAGCACTGCTACAATCAATCACCTGCGCACGATGCTTAGTGATGCAAGAAAGACTCAAGTTTTTCCTCTCTGATCGGAGAACTCGACGGAACGAGAATGATATAGCAGTGTGAGAAGGCAGATGCGTCTTACTTAGGCAAGTACAAGCCTTTCTTCTGATCTGAACACGTAACGACTGAACGACTTGATGAGATAGGTATAAGGATAGATAACCGAAGATCCGATAACCGAAGACTGCAACTTCAGGACAAAGTGAAGGTGACACGAGTATTCCTTGAGCTCGGCTGAAGTCTCATGAGGACTTCGACTACATCAGCCGTGTCATCTCAGTAATTGTCCGGGGGTTTCATTAGGTTGGGTTGCGTACCGACGTCATGGCCATTTCATGTCCATCCGTGTGCGCGATTTCGGTCGTTGTCTCTATAGTAATCGTGGGTTTGGGGTGTTCGAAGGGACTATGCTTGGTATCACTCAGATCACTGAGCATAGTCGGTTGAGCCTGTGATCGTGTAATGTCTATCACCAACCGCTTCTGATTGAGATATGATCGCGAATTGAGGGTAGACAGGAGCCATGTGGAATACCTGAGACGAGTGGCGAGATCAGAGAGCGACAGAAATCGGAGGACACAGGGTACTCACAATCGCCCCCGATTCATGAAGCTGGTGATGGATTTAGAGATTAAATGCGAACTGGCCGTTCTCAGGTGTGCGTACTTACAAAAAGAGATGATATCCCGTGAGTGGCGATTTGAGCCAAAGGATGAGCTGGATAATGGCCCATATAGAAGTTACTAAACCCGTCTCAACAGTGAATTTGATGATCTTGTTCATGGTGGTCAGAGTTGGCTTGAACGAAGATCCGCTTCGCGCCCTCATTAACTAAGGATGGTTGGTTAAAATGGTCATCGTATGTCATCACGCTGAGAATTTAGGCGTACGATTATCAACATAGACCCGGTAATCATGAGATCGCAAGCCAGGCTGCTGCAAAGCCAGAGCTGAAGGAGATTTAGACAATGATTACGTGGTATAGAGGCCAAACTTACATCAAGGTATACCTTCGCGTCCAGCAGGGCTAGATAGGTGAACCCAGCCGCAAGGACCTGGTCTGCATGAGTGACATCCGACAGACCGAAGCATGGGAGAAAAGGTACGTACACGAGCGTCAAGGTATATGGTCATGGTACATTGAAGAAATGAGAGCTGCGCAATGTTATATTTACTTGTTGGGAGTCATGACGGGACACATACCAAAGATATGATACCAAGAAGCCAAGGGTTACCAATGAGCTGATAGGTTCTCCATGCGAAGAAGAGCTGTGTGGTTGAACCAACTTTTACAGATAGTGATGTCCATTAGCTTTTATTATGCTAACGGTGAATAAAAGCAACTTACTGATGCCGCTGATAGGCGGGAAACCAGCCCAAGAACGATCAATAAGGAAGAAGCCACGAAGAAGGTCTCCCCAATGAACTCCAAACTGGCTCCATGCCGATGCAGCGCTCAAGGCAGTGAAAGCGGCAGATAGCAGGAACGAAAACCAAGCTAGCAATTCCACCGTAAGGATTGTATAAAGATAAACCAGCTTACTCACCCACAATACGAGTGTAGACGGAGTCTTTCGGAAAGTTGACGTGGTACCAAACTATATATGAGGGCGTGAGCGAAGTGACGCTGCGATAACGAGGGGTCGATGACGGACACATCTGAACGATGAGCATGCCGAAAATTAGAGTCCCAAACATGTAACCAAGAACCTAGGCAGCCCGGATATGTTTGGTTAAGATAGCGCAGACATTGTCAGAATCATACAACAATACCAATGGGCCCATTCTAGAAGATAATGGGAGGTAAGGATGTATGTCTGTGCTCGCTCCAGGAGGGAAGCACTCACATGTCTTTTTTCGAAAGAAATTCAGGAATAGCATGGGTTAACGCCATTGCGATGCTCAATTTTTGAGGTTCAAGCGGACAAGTGTTTTAAAGCCTCTCATAGCGTAGACTCTATATGGTCTTGAAGTGGATAGACCGATAAACAAGAGTGATGTGTTTGAAGGTGTCATGAATCGATCAATCTCCTTATCGAGACCAGTCAATCAAGTTCAATGTTCGAACCTCATCGAGTCTGGATTTGGTGTAGCGGCGACCTGGTCAGAGAAAGCCAGCGAGGCCTTGGATCATGATGGTAGTGGGAGGGAAACAGCTTAAAACCCCGATCAGTGAGACCCTGGCGCTGTTCAGATTGATGGTTCGCATCGGTGAGATAACAACATGCCATATCAGCGCCCACCAAGGCCCACCACCACGACGGCACCCACTCATCCTATCACACCGACATCATACCGTGGACCCTCCCTATCCGAGAAGCTGGTAGAATCGAACTTCAACTGCGCTTGGCCTGATGTATCTTCTTCTCGGAATCCTGATCTTTTCACATCCAGGTTATTTTGCGCCGCTCAACCATGCGCTTCGTTATCTACGGCGACTCTAATACTTGCCCGATACACCAGCTCGCTGATACCTGGACTTTGGCTTCTATCATTGATGACCTTAGACTTGATTTGTCCATTTCAGCTTCAAGCCAGGCTATGATCAGTGATAACAGTATATAGCCGGTTTGGATCACATTCTGTTCGCCGTCAGCTCAGAGGCCGTTGTTATTCAACATCTCTCACCACAGGCAGACTAAAGCCATGGAATCTTCCCCCGAAGTCTCTAAGGTTTCGTCTACCCGCGTTGACGAAGAGAAAGCCAGCATGTCTGATCACACTGACACGGTGTTGGTCAACAACGTCTTGTCTACATCCTCAACCAAGTATCGTGTTGACGGAGGCCTCAGGGCTTGGTCGGCCCTTGCTGGGGGGTATGGACTTTTCCCTTCTGTCTTTTTCTGTCTTTTTGACTTTCATCTCAAGGTTACTTGTTACCACTGTGACCTTTGGCTACGCGAACGCTTTTGGAGTTTATCAAGACATTTACACTCGCTCACACGCGGCTTCAGCGTCGAACGTCAGCTGGGTTGGGTCTACACAACTCTTCCTGCTCTTCACCGTTGGTCTTCCTGCTGGGAGGCTCCTCGACAAAGGATACTTCCGGCACACGATCCTCGCAGGTTCAATTATCTATGTTTTCTCGTGAGATACTCCTCCCTCCCGCTTAAGACATTCGTACTCACCTATACCGACCTCAGGCTCTTCATGGTATCCCTCACCCACCCGGACAAGTACTACCAGATCTACCTTGCTCAGGGGCTTGGTCTAGGGATAGGGTCTGGGTTGCTCTATGTTCCAGCCGTAGCTGTCCAAGGGCACCATTGGCAGAAACACAGATCCTTTGCTATGTCTGTCGTCGTCACAGGTGGGTTATTTCCAAAAATATCGCCGTGCCGCTCAATGTAACGCCTCCATAGGTTCCTCGATAGGAGGCATCGCTTTCCCCATCATGCTTAATCAATTGTTCAAGAGCTCCGTTGGGTTCGCTTCTGGCGTCCGTGCTTCAGCATATGTCTGCCTTGGCGTGCTTGTGATTGCCAACATGCTTCTCAACGACAATCCATCTGAGGAGGAAGAAGAACGAGCCGAGAAACCGTCATTGAAGGAGATCTTCACCGATGTCCCCTTCATGATCCTGATTCTGGGGTACATTTTCTACCTTTGCTTGAGATGAGATGAGAGCACTGACGATGCTGCATGAACAGTGTCCCATTCGTCACCACGGGGATATTTTTCCCATGTACGCACTTTCTCTACCCACCGCGACCAAAGCCCTAACCTGTCCCAAACTAGATTTCTATCTCCAACTCTTCTCGATTCTACACGGCGTCGAGCCCAACATTGCGTTCTACACAGTGCGTCCAACTTCTGCTCCATAACTCTTCACTATTGATAGTGATATCCATCTGTAGCTCGCGGTGATGAACGCCGCGGGGATCATTGGACGAATGGTTCCAGGAACCCTCGCAGACTATTATGGACCGTTCAATGTCGTTCTCCCAGGTATCTTCATCAGCGTCATCCTCATCTTTTCTCTTCTTGCCGTCAAAACGGTCGCGGGATCGATGATCTTTGCGGTCTTGTATGGCCTATCTTCGGGCACCTGTGAGTTTCTCGGCTTTCTCTTGCAGTCAATTAACGTTTATATAATCCCCACAATATCAGTCTTCACGCTATGCGCCCCCTGCGCTGCTGCCTTGGTACGGAAAAAGAATGAACTTGGGTGAGTTACTCTTATCTAACGCTTCGTAAACCTCACCTGATCACTGCAATAAGGATTCGCTTTGGTATATGTTTCTTCACAACTGGCTTCGGTGCTCTCATCGGTACGCCTATCGACGGAGCGCTCCTTGGCCACACATTCCCGTGGTTGAGGCCAATCGTTTTCAGTGGTGTAAGTCCAGAAACCGACGCCATTGTCCACTTTATTCTGATCGCGTTGGCTATAGATTTCCGTTACTATTGGCTTTGTGTGTGTCGCCGTCGCTCGTCAGATGCTCGCGAAGCGACATGGAACGCAGTTTGTTTGAACTTGGTTTGAACGTCATGGATTCTTCTCACCGTTGTCGAGATGCCTGATTTTACAATAAAATGTAGTAGTCCCCTGTCTTTAAATGAATGAACTGGACTTTAGACGAATTACGCTGGGTTTTTGAGCCGTCCCTATCAAGTCCCTATTCCATGTCCAAGAAGAGCGCTTTTGGATGGGAAAATCCGGGCCGATCACGGGCGTCACTATTTTTCATTGGTTGAACTGTCGCGCTATCTCATCTGTTTCTCCCACTGTCCCTCGGCAACAAGTTTCTGTCCTTGGCTCTGGTGGGAACAAAGGATAGATGCAACNTGGGAGCGGGTATCTCCAGACAAATTTTCATTGGAACACTGATATCAGCGTGGCCCTACAACGCTCTCAAGTGTCTTCTGACTCTGGCTTTGGCAGTGAAATCAGACTTACTCATTGCTGTCATTGGTCCATGCTCGATCTGATCTATCATTATCATCTCCGAATTGCGCACTCTACTGATATTCGTGCTCTTAAGGTGATCACACGGTCTTTGCGCGCCCTCGAAATGACGGGAAGGGGTATCAGAAGCCAGAACACGGAAAACTCCCCAAGCAGCTGCGTTGATAAAGTCTTTGGGCATCCCATGCTGCTCACTTGGCCCGGGGGGACTACACAAAGCTGCTGTTCATCTATCATATGATGGATCAGAATTGCGACATCTCTGTGCCTCGACACAGGCAAGACACAGGAATGAATCATCGTCTACGATGGAGACTGAGGAAACATCTCACCGCCTCGTACGCTTTGGGCGTACTTGGTTCCTCGAGAAACCTTCGATCAATCTCGAATTCCTGATGTGAACATCATCACATTAGTCACCGACTGCTTAGCTACCTTGCTGACTATAAAAGTCTCACTTCATGGACCGTTTCCAACCAGTTCACCACAATGGCTGATGCTCTCCGTGCTTCCCTCGACGCCAACCTCGGCTCTCTATATCTAGGAAATTTTGCTGCAGGAGTGTGAGTCTTGGAATTGCTTCTGTCATGGAGCTGATGTTGCTTTATATTCACATCTTGATAGCCTCTACGGTATTACCAGTTTACAGACGTTTATATTTTTCAAAGGCAACAATAACGACCGCCGGGCGTTCAAGGCTGTCGTTAGTCATTCCAATCCCGTCTTTCTCGCTTTCTAAGCTAACTTCCTTCAGATATTTCTTCTCTGGTAATTTACACTCACTTGACGCCAGCTCATTGCCAAACCAATTTACAGGATCCTGGACACTATACACGCGGCGTTCATGGTGCACATACAATATCACTATTCCGTGTCGGGCTTCGGGAATTTCTTGAGACTTTTGCTTCCTACATGGTAATGCCGCCGTCACTTCCCTGCCGACTTGACTTAAGTGCTAATGACAATGGTACTGCGGGGCCGTTGAAGGAGTGTGGGGGTGAGTTGGGACTCCGAGTTGCACTTTGGTACTTCTTCTCTTCTCCGGAAGTCTTGACCGTAATCCTAACCTATGCCAGTATTTACACGCAACCTTCGGTTAGGCAACAATTGTCATCACAGTGAGTCACTAGGCCTTAAGTAATTGAGGGCTTAAACTTCGTGGGGCTGAAAGCATTTTCAGTGCCTTAGCGACATCGTCGTTCGAATGTACGTTCTATGTTCTCACCACCAACGTGACGATGAGACTTCAATGTCTTTTACAGCGTGTTTGCCCACCGTATCTGGCGCCGTATGTTACAAACTTCGTCTTTTGACAAAAGCCGCTTCATCAAGTATCATTCTAGTCAGCCAAAAGAAGAAAATTTATCCCCTCATCATTGTCAGTGTTTAGCGCATTTGATCTCAAAGTCGCCCTCAATCTCTGAATTCTAGTTTTTTCTGTCGTTGACCTCCCTGGGTACGCAACATGCCCGCTTTTGTGTCTCTCCTTGTACTCAGCGCCGCTGTTACTTTAGTTGGGGGCTTTGGTAAGTATTTCACACTTCACCGCATATCTGAGGCTTAGCTTCACCCTTAACAGTATGCGCTGTTCAAATGTGAGTGGTTGACGTGCCCCACTGGCCTTACGCCGACTGCTTTTGTGCTAGGTTCACGCTTGCTTCTCTCATTCTTCTTCCTACTGTCGCGGTAGGTTACGTCCTTCGGAAGTCTCTACCTTCTGTGCTGATCACCAGAACAGGACTCATTCTTCGTCGGGATGAGCTCGGGTGTCGCCGCTGACCTTGCCATAGCGCTTTCCATGGTATACTTGTTGGTCAAATCACAAACCGGATTCAAACAGCAAGTACCCGATCTCCTTAAGACCACTGAACGGTCTACTCAAAGCCCTCTAGTACGGACTCAATGGTCAACACCTTGATGATATATGCCATAAACACTGGTGATAATCTTGCGCGATTGTGCTGGTTGGCTTCCTTCTTCCTTACTTCTCTCCCTAGGTCTTTTCACGACGTAAGTATCTGCTCCCGGCAATGCTGATAGAATCCTTCCGCTTAGACCGATCAATTTCAGGGCATGTCGGTTGATGGCATTGATTACCGTGAGTCCCTCCTCCCACGTCGCCCAAGGTCATTTTGATTTGTTTCATCTTGTTGTCTTCAGTATGCTCTATGGACTGAGAAATACATATTCTTCGGAATCTATTACGTCCTCCCCGAGTGTGCGCTTCGGTTGACATTCACCCCACTTGCCCCGTTAACTCCAAACAAATAGTGTCCCTCAATGCACTTTTGGCTACACTGAATGCTCGAGAATCCCTACGCGATCGCATGTATGGTGTCACCACCATCCCTCTTGAACTTGCTGTCGGTACCAATCAAGCATCATCTTCTGGAGATCATATCCAAGGTCATGCTGATCAACAATCTGTGAGACGCGTGTTGATTTTCGCTGGACTCTGAATCTCATATTTCACCCCCAGCTTGCTGTGCAAATCGATAAACACACAGTCACGATCGACGATTCTTAACCTGTTTTATATGAATTTTCGTCAGATGTATAGTAATAGATTGGTGTCTCCTCGATTAACACAGGTTGAACCATGACTCCCACCGTCCAGCTCAGTGAGCTGGATTAGCCCTCGAGCGCTGACAACTTCACCCCATTGTTCAGAAAGGGACTTTACTGGCAGAAACCTGGACCAATTCCGG
>JAPEVF010000736.1:0-22403 GCA_029747585.1 Pleurotus djamor
TGGGTTGGTTGGTCTGGGATTCCAAGCCAGCGGAATTCTAGCATCTTGGCCACGCTCGGTCCCCTTTGGTCCGGCTTTGCTTTCTCGCTCTGCATTCAGCTTTCAAGGCACGGGCTCAGAACTCTCCTTTCCTCCCCTGTTCTGCCCCTCCTTGAGCCTCACGTGATTAGATGTCACGTGACCCACCTTGCAGAGAAAGCAGACCAAAGGCGGCACCCCCCCACCTTACGCTTTCAGATATATCATTGAACTTGGGACAAAGAAATCCAAGTTACATAGACACATGTGAGTACAGACATTCAAGTCAAAGTTTGGATTTCTTTGTCCCTGAACTCTCCCACCGCCGAGTTAGCTTGTTGCGTGATACGCCCACACGAGCTCGTGAGTGGACAGGTGTATCTAAGGACAAGCTCAACGGTCCGGCCGGTGGGTCCGTGCGTGAGACTTCATTAGTCATCTATTGCCCCCGAAGACGCGTCGCGTCTCGTTGATTTTCCCTCACTCTTTCAGAGACCCATCCCAACTCTCCCCACTTTTTCTCACCCACCCTCCGCATCCCTTAGCGTGGTTTGGTTGGTCTGGGATTCCAAGCCAGCGGAATTCTAGCATCTTGGCCACGCTCGGTCCCCTTTGGTCCGGCTTTGCTTTCTCGCTCTGCATTCAGCTTTCAAGGCATGGGCTCAGAACTCTCCTTTCCTCCCCTGTTCTGCCCCTCCTTGAACCTCACGTGATTAGATGTCACGTGACCCACCTTGCAGAGAAAGCAGACCAAAGGCGGCACCCCCCCACCTTACGCTTTCAGATATATCATTGAACTTGGGACAAAGAAATCCAAGTTACATAGACACATGTGAGTACAGACATTCGAGTCAAAGTTCGGATTTCTTTGTCCCTGAACTCTCCCACCGCCGAGTTAGCTTGTACATGAATTTCCTTCTTGCATCATTCGACACTGATATCAGCCCCCACCCCTCGAATAGTACGCACAAGCCTCCGTCAGAGAGTCATCCCACTTGCTCAACCCAGTCATATGTACATCCTCAGCTTGCAACAAAACGCATGCTTCGCGCTTGACATGTATACGTCATAACCCTCCTCCGTCACTCGAGCATCAACATGTAGCATGCTGCTTCGCCGACCTCACCCAGTCAACTTCTCCTCCACCAGCACCACCTCCCACGATACTACGAACATCTTCAATCCGAGGTCCAATTCACGCGTTCCTGAATCCGTTTCTTGCCGACAGATCGACCAAACCCCAACCGAAACTGCTCCCATGTTTTGACGCATCTCAATCCTTGGGATATCCAGGCGATATCGGTGAAGCTGTCGATCAGTTCATACACAAGCCTCGTAGCGGATAAGAAGCTCTTCATGGACGGGCGGTAGGTGATGAGCAATTTGGGGGATGCTTCAGCGGCGCAGCAAGGCAACAAGAGCTACGGCTGGTGGACCTAGCTAGAGGGAAGAGTCGACGCTACCAATGGCACGTACCCACTCCATCCTCTAACCTCTCTCATTAATCATCGTGATTGTCGTTTCCAGGCCTGAAGCTTGAAGCTTGAAGGCCTGACCTTTCATCCAACATCTCGTCGTTCGGGCTATGCTTCTCTACGTTGGCGCTTCGTATAGATGAAGCGGGGACGGCCTTGAGCACTTCGGTCGTGGTTGGGGAAGTCCCGGAGGCGATCATGCGCTGGTGGCGCAATTGCAGCAAAGAGAAGGGTGGAGAGGACGAATTGATTTCTAGTCACCATCTATTGCTGGAGCTGCTGTCCCACCAGTCCAGTTGGCTGATGCCTTGGTGGTGGTGGCGACGATTGAGTCAAGTTTACCGCCCACGTCGACAACAAACTTTGACGTTGAACCTCTCTGCGTCCACCCCATTACTGCCAGCCTCCTCCGCAATCACACGAACCGACATCAGCAGCAACCCTCCACTACCTCCTCCTCCTCCTCCATCATCACCAGCATCATCTGGGGCTCGTCCACCGTACCAACTACGCTTACCGCTTCCTTCTCCCAGTCCTCGACCTACCAGGCTCGGAGAATGCAGATATCGTGGACGCTGTCGACGAAGGTTTTCATTGGGTGCTCGCCTGAGGCTGGTGGCTAACGATGCGTGAAGTAGAAGGAGTGGTTCGCGTAGTCCGGTGTCGCAGTAACAACAACAACAGCCATGAACGGAGCTGCACCAATCGATCGTCGACCAGTTGCACCATGCGCAGTCACAGGACGTTTGGTTGATCGGTCTTGCGAGCGGTATGTCTTACATCCTTTCCTCCTCCTCCTCCTCCTCCTCCTCTCAATCGTCACCGTGCTAATTTCCAGCTTAAGAGATCCAAATCTCTTTGAAGAGTATGCCATCAGTACGGGCGGCTGGCGTACATGGACAGGGAATTTGTGATGATTTATAAGACTCGGGCCAGGCGCAGGACAACATCGACCTTCTATCCTACGATTGGTACGTTCTCCGCGGTCCATCGCTGGAATGGCAAGGTCTCGTTGTCTACAGCACCATCCATACCCAGCGTAAACTCGCCACCGCTACATGGAACCCGAGCAGCTACGACTGGTGCTCCTTCCCCTCCTCCACGACACCGATACACACGACACCATCACGCCGCCACAGTCTGTATCCACTCCGAGAGCTGGTGTTTGCCGTAGCCGTGTGGCTCAGCTGTTAGGAAGCATAGGTGTGGACGATGAAGATTCTCAATCCAACCTCGATCGTAACACTTCATCAAGCTTTTCCTCGAGCGTCTTCTTTGACAATGGTTTCTGTCACCTGGGAAGGGGGTACCCGCGAGGATGATGGGCTCGGTGATCAATTCACCATGGATGCCGATTCATACGGCGAAGACACAAGGTCGTTCGGAAGTCGCGCTTTCCCTTTCGTCTGAGATGGACACTTCTTTTTTCATCACCGTTGTTTTGCTCCTCTGGTTCCTTTTCACGGACTCTACCTACCTTACCCTACTACTACTCGTTCACGGACACTTTTATACCTCTTTCCCTCTCCTTTTGCTCCATTCTTAGCTCGATTTCGTACAATCGTGGAATGGTGGCAGTTAATGTTACTTTCCTCTACGATGACCTCTTCGCACTTACCATCAGTCGCCCCCTCTTGCTTCACTGCTACTTTCAGCCCACCTTCCGGTGCTTATCTTCTCATCTCGACCCCGTACCGATTTCCACCGCGCACAAACACAATCGGTTCTGCACCTGTCGAGAATCCACCAGAAAAATAACTGTGATCCAAGCACGAATCAGGTGAAGCACTCGCAGCAGCCGTCCCTCCTCCTCTCCTCTGCTCAAGCTCTTCCTCCTCCACCTCTACGCTCGAGCCCATCCCTACGCATCACACATTCGATCCAGTGTCCAGCCGACATCGAAGATTTGGTCGCTGATCCTGACCTTGCTTGGTGTCATCTAGCGGATTGGATACCTCAAACGTCTGGATACGATACGTAGTTCGGGCTGCATGGTCCCCGCCGTCAATGAATCGCTCGCATTCGTTGCTCATGTCTACCTTAGGTTCCGGCGGAGGCGGAGGTAGAAGAAGAAATGGAAGAACTGGGGCAGAACGACCGTCCCGGTGTGTGATATCGTTCAATGTCCTTGGTGCGGCAGTCAGCCGGTCGTGATTCTCCGCCGTTCGTGGCGCTGAGCAACACGGGTTACTTGCCATTAAATCGTTTGGATGATGGCGATGGAATATCAGAGGAGCAAGACATTTCCGCCTCAGGTGGAAGTTCGACGCTCGACTTCTCTTACTACTGTACTCTAATCGTCCGACCTGGTTCGTGTTTTGTCTGTCCCTTGCCCCATCATCCCCTCATCCCTCACATTTGCTTACCTCCTTTTCGTATTACATTCTTATCTTTGTTTGCTCCCTCATTCACTTGCCCTGTCTCTTACCAGCCTCATCGACATCTATATTTACCTCAGTTACCATCCCTTTATACACCAATGATGTCCAAATTTCTCCATACTTACAACCGTTTCATACACTTTCTACGTATATCCATCAAAGGTCGTTCATGGATGGGCATATATACATTGTATTCACATCCATTCCGCAGAGACCTTGGTCAAATTCACGAAACTGAGACTTCGGAATGGAGCCAAATTTGTGTCGCCGGGACGAGACCTACTAGAGGAGCAGAGTACCATGTCAGTTATCAGCGCGGTTTTGGGGTTTAGAACTACATTACCAGTCTCGCGGTGCCTGTGGGAGGATAACAAGGTGTGTCGCAAGAGTGGGGGACGGCGATGGTACCCAGAATGTAAAAAAAAAATGACTGATATTCGTGAGTCGTGACCAGTGATGCCGCTGCGAATTCAGAGGAAGGATCAAGGAAGGATCTCCTGGAAGACTTAACAAAGATTGAGTGAGAATGTGCAGAATTTCAAGTTGAGCAAATGTGTACATGAGTACCTGTGGGGTGAACGAGTAGCAAGGCATGCGATTACAAACGTTTTCTGCCGTCAATCTGGACACAGATTAGACGAGGATGGGGGGGAAGAATACGAAAAGAGGGCGTGCCAGGCCGCGAAGGGGTGACGTCCAGTTGATTACCTCCCAGTTGATCGCGTTCCATGGCCGGCTGTTCAACCACTTGCAGTTCGACATCAACGTTCAAGGATGGAGATTTTGATTCGCAGCTACCTCGTGAAGGCCATACGCAGCTCTATCATTGACAACTCAAGCTTGACCTGTATTTCGTAGAGGGAGGGGGATTGGTACGTGGAGACAGCCGGGAGGAAAGATACAGGAAGATGGGGTAGGAGCAGTAGGAAGAATGATATTATGGTAGAAGGGTTCGTGGGCAAGGGTACTGGGAGACGGAAAGCAAAAGGTGTGGCTAGCGAATACTGTTCCATGGATGTACGAAACGAGACGAACGGAACCCAGCGAATAAAAAATTGGATAAGGATGGGAAGGGGAACTCAGTAAGGTGTACGTGAGCGAGTAGTAGCGCAAGGTAGGGTCCGTGAGGAGAAACTAAGAATGTGGGCTGATACAAGCACAAAAGCAACGATGAAAAAAGAAGTGTCCAACGCAGACAAAAGGGAAAAGACCGAGTCCGAACGATCTGGTTCTGTCTTCGTCGTCTCAACCGGCATCCAAGGTGGATTATCCACCGAGCCCGTCATCCGCGCGTTGCCTTCTTCCCAATTACAGCAACCTCCATCAGAGCAGACGCGCTCGGGGGAGCTTGACAATGTCATCTGGTCGAAGATTGATCGACAATTTTTCGACTTCGTCACCCTGTCCTACTTTGCCTAACACCAGCGGAATACGGCTACGGCGCTCGCGAACTATCAGCTGTACTGTGGAAGGAGCAAGCTAATCGCCGTTTCGTATTGTGTTTGTGTATCTTCGTGCCTCAGATCGAGCTCGCAGACCGCTGGACGTCGTGTTGTCGGAGACACAAGCATGGAGCCCGTACCCAGCGATCACAGCTGTCATGCAGGATGGGAAGTTCAAGCTGAACAGGTCATGACCGTCGTCGTGAGCGGTAGGTCGTCATTTGCTTGATGTTGGAGGTATAGGTGTCGTAGGGGAGGAGGAGGACGAGGAGGAGCAGCAGCACCGAGCGTTGCCGCTTGTGCCACATACGAGGGTGATACAGTTTAGCTAGTTGATTTTGATGTTGCTGTAAGACCCGAGGACTTTGAGTCCTCGTTCTGCCAAGGATTGTAGCAAAGATCGCATGGAATAGCGATTAGGTTGTTTCATCGGTGACGAAGCTGTTGTAAGAGGTGAAGGTCAGACGACGGGTAGGGATGGGATGGGATGGGTGACGCACCAGTTGGGAGAACGAACACCGCAACGACGATTTTTTGCTACCCCTTCCTCGAGTCCTCCAAGAAATCAACGCAAGTCACTTGTCTACCAAAGCTTCTTCGTCCTATTCCCATCGACGGCGGGTTGACGTCTCCACGAGCCTCTCCTCCTAGCCCACTGAGCCTGATCCTGCTGTGACGCAAAGAGGCGTTGCTGATGCGGTCGTAGATGGTTATATTCCTCGTGGTCCGTATATGACTTGTATGGGCATTTGTGTGGGACGGAATCTACGAGGTGGAGATGAGCATGACGGCGGCGTAGGGAAGGAGGAGGAGGAGGGAAAGATGGAAGACATACCTTTCGCGAATCGATCAACCAAACATCCTGTGACAAGTGACTGGTGACTAGCTGCCCACGATCCGCCAGTAGGACTCTGTTCATAGCTTCATAACTCCCGATACTACTGCTTATGCACCCCCAAATCATCCGAACCACCTTCCTGCCTACAAATCCCATCACCTGCTGTATCTGCATCCTTAGCCACCAGCCCAAGCGTCGAATGTCAGCAGTCTCTTCAACAAGGGCAACCGCGAACTGCATTTCGAAGTTCCAGAGATGCAATTTTCATGCAATGATGACGGCTCGAGCGGGAGGTTGGGCATCATATGATACCGTGTGGGTTACGCGTGTGATGACTGTGGACGAGGGGAAGATGGCGTCAGTGGTCGAGAAAGCAGAGGTGGTTCGTGGTCGCAGCCGCTTTCGTGTGACCGCGGAATTGGGAGGAGGAGTGGAAGATGTTTGGGGCGGCGGTGTATATGGAGGAAGTAACGCAGAATAGTATTGTTGGTTGTTTTCGGTGGTCGTATGATCGTAGAGGAGGTTGATGGTGATTGGGAGGATGCAGGATAGTTGGACTTCGAATTCCTAAGGTCGTGGGTGTGATCGAGGTGGGAGATGACGTTGACCCTGACGGTGAGCTTGATTCAAGCATCTCCACCACCAGCCAACGATCGACGAGCCGGACTGGAGCTGTAGCTGTAGCTGTGGCTGCTGACCAGTGGCCTTTTTGTCCTTCATCTCCACCAACACGCGTGAACACCTCTGCTATCTCCCCGACCCAACGCTGTTATCCACAGCCCAAAGTACTCAAGGCCGTCCACCGTTCCGCTGCTACGAAGCGTGTCGTACGACGTCATAGCCCTCGAGGAGGTGTTAGATGACAGGTCAGTACTTCAGTGCGTACTAGAAATGACGATCGCGATGAGCAAACGGAATTCTGAAAAGAAAGAAGGTACATACTATTGGTCAGGTCAATCAACCGCAGCGAGCCCATCCTCCGCTGCTCGAGCCCCACCCGCAGTACCTCTTATTGACACTGCTGCGCAGCCTGAGCAATCCCACAACTCGCTCATCATCCCTTCCCTCCCCAACGACCTTCTTTTAGAATATGAGGACTGTGGACATGCTAATCGAAGGCTTCATCGTCACCGTCGATGCAACATGGCAATCCCAAGGATCCGGATGTGCTGAAAATACATGGGAACGTCTTCGGACGGGATTGGGTCGATTCGCTAGGGCGAAATGGCTTCGGGATTAGGGGGATTGGCTGTTGACTTGAAGACATTCATGGTATTGGGGAAGATGGTGGTGCTGGTGGTGCTGGCGGTGGAGAAGAAGGTAAGTGTGTTGATCCCGAGTGCGGTCGGCGATGCTGATTGTGTTCATGCTCGAGCAACGGAGGAGAGTCATGATGGGTGCACGTCACGCGCGGGGCGTGCGGTTTGTTGTTGTTGCTGACAGTGATGAACCGGGTGTTGAAGTTGGCGTTGACATTAGCGGCGACGGATAGGTTGGATACTGCACATAGGGTGGGTAAGAATAAGAAGCCCATACGCGCAAGAGGAAATTGAGGACAGGGTGGGGATTTGAAATGGGAATCTGTTCGAATACAAGAGAATGAGCGCATAGCTAAGGATAAACGGGAAGACTGGGGGGACGCACTGGGAAATCATGTTGTCGTTGGCAACACGGCTGGCGACTGGTAGCGTATGGCGTTGGGTTTGAAGGATGTTGGAGCGGCAAAGGTATGAGTCAAGGACGATAGCGGGTGCGATGATGGTGGGGGTCGGTGATGGTGGTGGTGCCGGTGATGGGATGGTGATGGTGATGACGAATCGCAGGACAATTGCCGTCGTCGTTGGCAACGGCGTCCAGCTCGGAATCGGCCCTGGAAAAAAGAATCCGTGGGAATGTGATAAGGCTTGATCTAATCTCTTCCCAAACAGTCCTTGCCAGTTCCATCATCATCCTCATCGACCTCGATCCCATCTTTCACTCCCCGTAGCTCTACACAAACCTAGTCTCACTCGCTCGTTACGGAATCCTGTCTTGAAATCGGGAATTTCGGTTTGCAGCCTCCCCACAGATAAAGGCCGTACGCAGCTCCATCATCGACAACTCAAGCTCGACCTGTACTTATTTCGTAGACAAAGGGAAGTTTGATGCGTGGTGACATCGGGGAGTACAGATACAGGAAGATGTGGTGGAAGCAGTAGAGGAGCAGTAGGAAGAGTTATGGTAGTACGGAGAGATTTTTGGGCAAGGGTATTGGGAGGGGGGAAGCAAAAGGTGTTGGTAACGAATACTGTTGCACGGAGGTACGACGCCCAGTGGCTGAACGGAATGAATAAGGATGGGAGGGAGGAGCTTGGTAAGGTGTCCGTGAAGGTTGGTAGGGTCCGCGAAAGGCGAGGACGGAACGTGAGTTGATAAAACAAACGAAAAAAGCGACGAAATAAGAAGTGTCCAACACAGACAAAAGGGAAGGATCTCATTCTGTGTCTTCGTCATCTCAGCCGGCAGCCAAGGCATCCGCGCTGACTGCCCCCTCCCAATGACAGCCACCTCCGTCAAAGCAGAGGCTCGGAGAGGAACTTGATTCTTCTTCTCCTCCCCGCTGTATGCTTCCTAACAGCATGACCACACGACTACGGCGAACGCTAGCTCTCGTTGGAGAGACCATGGCGGCGTGATCGTGTGGTGTATATCCGTGCTTGAGACCGGATACCGAATCCGCTAGCGGTGAGCTCGAAATGGCCACACAACCACAACCCTCTCCTGCGTACCCAGCGACCAAAGCTGTCATATGAGAGAAGAACCCAAGATCGAGTCTGTGGAGATTATCATCGTGGGCGGTAGGTCGCTATTGAGTTGGGGTTGGAGGAGGGAGAGGTGTCGCGGGAGGAGGAGGAGGAGCACTCGTAGCTGCTCATGTTCTTTGTAGGGCTGGTCGAGTTACGCTTGTTGTCGTGTGTGTTGCGGCGAGGCCACCTGGCCGTGCCAACGATTGTAGCGAGGGTTACACACGATAGCGACCAGGCTGGGGTAGCGGTGACGGAGCTGGGTGAGAGCGGAAGGTGAGACGACGGGTAGGGAGGGAAAAGAATGGAAGAAGACGCACCAGTTCTCGGACAGAACATCGAAACGACGACGCCTTTTGGCCACGCCTTCCTCCAACTCCAAGATATCACCACATAGTCCCTATTTCATCCATACTTCTTCGCCCCATTCCCATCGATGCCGTGTTCATGTCTCCATGAGCTGCGCCGACTGCTCGCGTCATTGCTGGTTGTGACGCAAAGAGGCGGGACTGGTGCGGCCGCAGGTCGTTATATTCCTCGTGGTTGTTTTGAGAATCGGATGAGCCTTTGTGTGGGACGGTATCTACGAGGTGGAGATAAGCATGACGGCGGCGTAGGGGAGGAGGAGGAGGAGGAAATAATGGATGACATACCTTTCGCGAAACCGATTAATCAGAAAGTGATGTTGCTGCGTATGACAGACGATCGGCGGGCGCGGTTCCGTCCATAGCTCCTGCTACTGCTACTGCTAAACGTTAAACCGCCGAACCACCTTGCTACCTCTGCTCCAACTGCATCCCCAGTCACCTGCCTCAAGCTTCGATTCGTCGGTCTCTTCATCAACGGCAGCCGCCTCCCATATTTCCAAGTTCCAGAGATGCAATTTGCATGCAATGATGGCGGCTCGAGCGAGATTTGGGGTGTCATAGGATATTGTGTCGGTTACGCGTGGGATGACTGCGAATGGGGGGGAAGGTATCGGCGGTGGTAGAGGAGGAGGAGGAGTGGGAGTGATGCTGTTGGTCACGGACATGGTCGTCTTCATGTTGATGTGGGTTCGTGTTCGTGGTCTTGTAATCGCGGAGGAGGATATCTTGGTGCTGTGTTGAACGTGGCGTGGTTGTACCCTCGAAATTGGATGGCGTGAATTCCGTCGAGGTGGGAGATGAGGTCCACGGGGGCGGTGAGTACGATTCCTTCACCTCCAGTGTCAACCAACCATCAGCGAGCCGGACTGGTGGAGCTGTAGCTGTGTCGATAGCTGCTGACCAGTGGCATTTACGTACGTCATCCCCACCAACGCGCGTGAACACCCCTACTATCTCCCCAACCCAAAGCTGTCATCGACTGCCCAGAGTGCACAAGGCCGTCCACCGTTCCGCTGATACGAAGCGCCGACGTAGTCGTACGAAGCTACAGCCCTCGAGGAGAGGTCAAAGGAGAGGCCAGCGCGGACTGGAGAAAACACTCGCGATGAGCGAGGAGGGAAGCCTGAAAAGAAAGAAGGTACGTACGATTGGTGAGATCGATCAACCGCAGCGAGCCCATCCTCGGCTGGTTGAGTCCCACCCCCAGTAGCTCTTGTTACCACTGCTGCGCAGCCTGAGCATCCCACAACTCGTTCATCATCCCCTTCCTCTCCAACTACCTTCTCTTCCGATACGAGGGGGTCGTGTACATCCTAATCAAAGGCTTCATCGACATCATCGACGCAACATGGCTATCCCGAGGACCCGGGTGTGTTGAAGATACATGGGGACGTCTTCGGATGGAATTGGGTCGCTTCGCTGGGGCGAAATGGCTTCATGAGCGCGGTAATTGGCTGTCGACTTGTAGACGGGGATGGTAGTGTGGAATGTGGTGGTGCTTGTGGTACTGGAAGTGGAGAACGAGAGGAGTGGTTTGATCCCGGGTGCAGACGGCGATGCCAATGGTATTGATGTCCGAGCGATGGTGGAGGGTCTTGGTGGGTGCATATCACGCGGCGTGCGTGCGTTTTGTTGTTGTTGCTGATGAACTGGGCGTTGAAGTTGGCGGTGACGTGTGCGGTGGTGAATAGGTTGAAGACTGCACAAAGGATGGATAAGAATGAGAAGGCATCGACGACGCAAACAGAGACGCACCGGATCCGTGAAACCATGGATGCTCGGAAGGACCACATAACCCACCACACACATATCCCTAGCTTCCCCAAGCGTTTCCCGAGCGTTTCCCAAAGAACCAATCCAGCAGGAGCATTGAGGGTTCGCAAGCTTCAAGCATTCCGACTTGAATTCGATTACGAGCGCAATGGCGACTTGAATCGCGAAGATTCTCGTGACGATGGGAGACGATGGAGGGGAACATCTGTAATAAGCGAGCTATGTCTTGAGAAAAGCGAAACGGGTGGGGATGGGCGACGTACATGAGACTCCGAGAGCCATGGGTCACTGTACGCTCTGCTTTCAAGGCATCGACTGCTGGAGTTCCCTGACAACGTGAAGTTGCGTGTCGAGTCGCACTGAACGACGGTGGCAGGTGTGGGTGGTCCGGGTTACAGTTCAGAGGAATCGAGCTCGGTCGTAGATTGAAGAGGAAGCTGCCACGCGTGTGGACGATGATAAGATGGATGGGACATGGGGAATACGACAGCAGGTGCGATGGTGATGATGATGGTGGTGGTGATGATGATGGTGGACGGCAGAGACAATCGCCGTCGTCGTTGGCAACGGCATCCAGCTCAGGAAAAAAGATAAGAATCCGTGGGAATGAGATAAGGCTTATCTCCACGATCTAATCTCTTTTCCTCTCTCGAAGTCCCCATCATCATGGTCGTCGTCGAGCTCTATCCCGTCTGTCACCACCCAGAGATCTATGGGACTGTAGCTTTAGGCCCAACCTCAGCCGTCTGCGACGCAAGACTGCTATGAAATCGAGCAGCTCTCGCACGATCTCCATTCTCCCTCATCGTCCCGCGCATCCCCTCCCCTCGTTGATCTACACTCAATTTACACGCACCTCCGTCGTCGATCTCTCTCTTTTCTCACTCGCTACGCTTCTAAAAGGTCATCTCGGTCATCCAGGCCGTTATCAAGCCTATTCTGACGATAAAAATGGGTCGATACTTGGTTCCAACGCGCAATCTCGGTGCAGCAGCGTTGTGTTAGGTTTCGACGGCTCGACTCGCTGTGGAACGGCTTCACCCTCAACCTCAAGTGGAACCTTCCAATATACGCGTCAATCCAGCATCGCCGACGTCTCGCTACGACGATCGAGTCGAGCTTTTCAACTTTGTGTATCCGTCCTTTCTCCATCCGAAATTCGAATCGGTAAGCAATATCCAAAACCCCTGGTATTCGTCACCACATCCACCACGCCGTATTTCTCCTCCCTTGCGCATCGTACACGTCTCGTCACTCTCCTTTCGTTTGACGTCTACTTCCCACTTCGCACGATCTCGATACCACAACCTTTCATCGGATGCAATCTTCGTTACCCATCCTGGTCACAGGAGACCTCAGACTCGACATTGACGATTGGATCTTCCAACTCAATACGAACGGACGCGTGGATGCGTGTAGGATCCGGTGGAGTGATGGATGTGGTTTATTCCGTGAGCTTATTTGATCTTGTTTCCTCCTGCGTTTTTGACTCCTCCTTTACGACTTTGAGTTTCGGGAGATTTCAGTGTCCAGGCGAGTCCTTGGAAGCTGAAATGATCAACATCAAGTCCTTGAAAGCTACCAGATCCACCGAAAGCCGTCAACCGATCGCGATATAGCACTATTGCGACCGTCTTGTATGTCTTTCCTTTTTTTCGCTTCTCCCAGCCACTCAGTGTATTAACATTCACCTAGCTTGATCTCTATCATGCCTGAAGTTGTCCGTCGTGTCGGCGGCTTCTCTCCCTTTCTCCCTCGGANGTTTTTGGAGCACCCTTCGGGCTTTTCAGGTTGCGGCATCGTCTCTGTAAGTCACATCTGCTTTTCTTCGCCTTCATCCTCCATTCACTCCCCGCGATCCAATCATCCTTCCCATACTGATGAGCTCGCATTTCCTAATCGACTACGACGTCACAACCAGGCGCAGCCTCACCGTTGAAGAAGCCGTGGCTGTTGTCTAAGTACATGCTACAACCGCGATCTCAGTATTTCTTGACCCCGTCCTCTTCGCAGTGGGTAACTGTTTTCCCCCTGTAGCTGGGCAGCGAGTGCGGGCTCTTGCGGCACTGTACTCTGACGGCGATTTTCCAGTTTCAAGGAGGTGAGTTTGACATTTTTCCACCATCTCCTCTTTGGAAATTGGTATGTCGCCTCTTGATTCTCGCATTTTTCATCTACGGCTTGCAAATAGAACCCTTCTTTTATCTCGATCTTTCTGTTTCTGGATATCCTCGGGCCGCGCTCTACTTCGAGATGGCTTTCACTCAGACCCAAGCTGTCAAAGATTGAATACCCTTACATGAGAGATTGAGGAAATCTGCCATCACAGCGGTGAGTCCTCCCAGTGTTTTTCATCACCTAACAACCCTAATATCCAATTTCGGGACACTTTGTGGACTCTGCAACGCAGCGCGGCATGATACAAGTCATCTCAGTATGCTTCAGCCCAAGGTGAGTCATCTTTGACACATCCCCTCATCCCCTCACATCCTTTCCTGCTTGTTTTGATCACCAAATGTGTCTCGCATCCTTTGTCTCCTTTGAAAAACCCAATATACATATCTTTTGTTGCGCATGCGACCTCTCAATGTAAACTTACCAATCTCTTGGTTTTCAATTTCCTTTTTAATTTTCAACTGCAATTCTGAGTTTGAATTCAGGTAGTATATAAAGGGTGCTATTCTAAAGTGGGAAGCTTTCCGTCTTGCTTCTTTACCACCACCATCATGAGCACATGAGTATAGTGGGATATTTAAATTATGTAATTGTGGGATAATATGTAAATGAGATAAATTAGTCAATATGTTCCCATCCCCTTGGGGAGTGGATACCTAGTTGATTAATGGTTAATTAGACTTCCTTTGTTGTTAGCAATGTGCTTTCCTCCTTTAGGGGTGTAAGATTAAACCCATTTGCAAGAACAACCTATAATGATCTTTTCTGTCTGGTCTTCAATATATCTAGTATCTTCCTTTAAAAGCAAGGCATCAATGTATAAGGATAGGAAGACACCTCTGAGTTAGTGGTAGCTTTTCAATTTCCTTATCTTTAACTCTGCAATGGGTAATACTTGTGCCTGCAATAAGTAATTGTGCTGTACTGACATTGATTACTCCCATGTTCCAAGACAATGCAATAACTTGAAACCAAAAGGATGGAAGAATTCTTGGGTGGTAACCAAAGGGAGCTGGGTGGTGTTCTTTATCTAATTCTGGTGCATGTTATAGCTTTATTCATTTAGTGCTTCTGGTTTTCAAACTTCAAGTGGTCTTCCTTGAAAAGCATTAAGGATTAAGATACTGTCGGCATGGATTGATTGAATTATTGTGGGAGTGGAGCTTATTGGCAATAATCATAGAGAAATTTCATTATATACACTGAAGGATTGATACCCAATGGGTGGCTGTAATGGACCATTGGAGCAACCTAATTAGAGGTGAATCATGATTGTTACTGGCTGTCCATGCAGCCTTGTAGCAGATGCAGTTGAGAGTTTCATCATGTTCAAGAGGAGTCAATGGCACATGTGGGCTAGGAAGTTGCATACAATTGATAGATTTGGTGTTGTCATGGTCTAAGATATGGATAAGATCCTAAGTTTTGAGTGTTCTGCATTGCTCATGGCCTTAAGGACTTGATGAAATTGATTGATCTACCAACAGTGGTTGGAAAGGAGGTGGTGTGGGCCAATTGGGCGGACTTGCCATCATAGACAATGTCAGTGTCTATTATGAAGCCAAGCTTAGAAACAGCTGCTGTTGGATTTCTCTGTTCATGGTTAATTGGGAAGTTTCTCCAATAAGTACCTTCTTTGCTTATAGATGGTGTTTGTCTGATCTTGACCATGAACAGAGAAATCCAAGCATCAGCATAGGCTTGAGCTCTTCAGCATTGGCAACTCAGCAAATGCCAGATATGGATATGAAAAGGAGGGGAGAGGGGGAAAGTTGTACAGTGCTGTGAGGGTTGCAATGGAGGGGGAGAGGTGGGCANTAGGAGGTGTCGGTGGATGTTGATGTTGAGAAGAAGGAGGTGGAGGAGAAAGAGAGAGGAGAACATTAGCAGAGTAATACATGTTAAGGGCCTTACACTCATTGGAGCACTGTGGTTTTGATTTCAATTTCAATTTCGGTTTCAACGTGGAGTTGGAATTTGATTTGGAAAATCTTGGTAGCTGGGCAGAAGTCATTGCTTTTCACTCGTGAGACAAGCAATGCTCAGTTTTGAAAAAAGGGTTGCTCACCTTGGGATCAAAGGGATTATCATCTTAAACGTTTCCTTGAACGTTTTGACTACATTATTAATGAGAGCATCACATGCTTTGTCCCTTTCATCCAATTTAACCAGAGTTTCCTTGATACTTTTGTGCTTCTGGGTGACAATTTCTTTCATTCCCTCACGTCCAGCATGGATGAGCTCAGCAAGTTGGCGAATGGCGCTGGGCCTTACAGCATTGAGGTGTAGTCAACNAAAAAATGGGTGGGTTGCATGGCTCATATTAATGTAAATCCTCTGTACTTGCTCTGCTTGTTCTTTTGGAAATTCTATGAAATTCATGGTGGGGATATGCCAGTTCTGCCAGAGAAGGTTAATGTTAATGTAAACTGTTCTGTAGACATGGGATATGATTGTGTTGCAGATTTTAGCCCCTTGCAGTTTCCGGCCAATGATATTACACTATCCTCAACTAGGCGTCTAAGTTTGTGATGCTCGTTCAGCCTTGAAAACACCCATCACACCCACCTCCATATGGTTGCCCTTTTCAATGAAATACTCAAACAAATCCACAACCTTCTCCCTATCTGGGAGACCCAATTTGGTTCTGATGGACGTCCGCAGAGAGCTTTGCAAATGACTTGATATTTTTGACGCTGTTGTTGGAGTGCGGATTGAAGAACATTACTTACTTTGGATGCGCTGGAGCCTCCTGTCGACCGAGGCCGTGAAATGCTCCAGGCCCTTCGACAAATGTTCAAGGCGGTTGTCAAGCTTTTCAAATAACTTTTGGATTTCAGGGAAAAGCACGGGCAGATTGCTTGTGTTCTGAGCAATCTGCTGGAGCACTTGGGCGACTGGGTCAGTGGGGGAGAATGGAAGTGAAGAGCATATGAATACTTACCGGCAGGGTCCATTGTGGGGGTGACAAAAAAGGAAATGAGTTGGATATAGGAAGGCTTGGGAGGAGGGGGGACAGAATGAGTTGACATGATGAGTTTCACAACATACCCACCTCCCCCAGCCAACCAGGTCTCTCGTTCTCTTATCCGAAGCACCGATTTCACATTGATATGAATACAAGGTGTGTCCTTGTTCTCTGACATTCTATGATATTCTCAGAATTGAATGCTGAGTATTCAGTGACACTGACGCCATGGCAAAAAATGGAAACCACCCCTCCAAGCGATCACGGTAAACCTCTCACCTGCCATCATTGCTCTCACGAAGCCTGATCTTCAGGTAGACCAGGATCATTGGAGAGGGAACTTGGGGAACAATCTTTGGCTCGATCTGTTGGTCCCTCCAGAAGCTCTGGCTTCAATTCTACCACCCCCTCCTTCAGCACAAACCCAGCCCCTGGTGCATTGACTGCACTAGCACCTTTGATCCCGGTGGAATTAATAACAGATACCACTGCTGTCACCTCAATCATCCTCCTGCTACCCAACTCGAGCCCTCTGGAACTCCCGGGGGAAATTCAATTCCCCTCAGAAGAGCTGTTACCTTCTACCTCAGTCGCTGTTTCCCCTTTGGTTAAACAATCGTTTGACCTCTTAGTCTGCGACATAAGTCGCTGGAAGGACCGTTATAATCTGAGTAATCTCACTACTTCTTTTTGCCAAATAAAATGGCATCTTGATTTTGAAGATCGAGACCGTTTCCAGGATCTTGAGGCATTACCATTTATTGACAATTCTCTTAGGCACATTGACAGGCTATTCCTGAATCTTCATGATGCATATCTCGTGAGTGCAAACTTCTACTCACGTTGCACCGTCCTCGCCGGGTTTATCCCACAAGACCACCTCCCCGCTTTTCTCCCCCTTCTTCGTCACATTCAAAGGGATCGCATCGTAGTCCGGCACGTGCTGCATTTTATGGCTAGCCAGATTCGAAGATGGATGAGCCGTCTGTCTTTCCTTCTCACGAAACTCGCCAATCTGGTGAGTACTACTTCCATGCTATCGTTTCAGGCATGATACTTACCGTAAGTAAATTTTTCAGTTACCGGTTCCTGACCGGTATGCTTCCGGAATCATATTGGAGGCATCATTGAAGACACTAGAGCCTGGTAAGTGGGTTGATAATAATATCATCAATTTCTTCTGTGGTAATCACTGGATTCTCATCCACTGCAACGTCCGCACGTCAACGATTGAGGTATTGGATAGCCTATGAGACCAATACCATGCAGACAAGGCAGTGTCAAAGGCGAGGCATTTTGCTTGACCAGTTCAGGTAAGTTAGGTTTGACGTTTTTGGTCATCCCATCTTTAACAATGATGTCTTGAACAGTTGACCTGCGTCTGGATCAATCAGATTCGGACTCGATTCAACCATTCGCTTTTGGCAGCCTGCCAATGGAACGTCGTCGCCCCCGTGGAGGAGGTGTGTTTCTCTCCGCTTTTGTTTCTCTACATTCCCCATCGAGCACGGCGCTAGATACCCTTTCAAACCACTGAGGTGGATTGTGGCGTGTACGTTATTGTATTCACCCGCCATCTTATAACTGGGGAAACGGTGAACCATGATGCGTTGCCAAGGTCAGAGATGATTGGAAAGAAGTGGAGCACTCTGAATATGGTGCGACTTTGCCTCTGGTCAGAGCTTCCGAAAACGGGGGAACAATGGACTTCAATACTGGACATCATCCGCTGCTTTTCTTTGTTTCAACACTATGGTGACTACAAGGTTACTATATAGCGTTTTTGTTTGTTGTTTTTTGTTTTATTATGACCTGCTGTTTCTTCGGTGTTCAACTTGCGCATCTCACAATTAAAGAAGTTTAGGGGTTTAGGTTGAGCTATGTATGAGGTTGAGTGGTGTATAAAGCCAAGGGCAAGGAAAGACGGCCTCCAATCATCCCCCCTGCAATCCCCTCGCATTCCAGTGCAATCTATCCTTCATCATATGGGCAAGCGAGACCGCTCAAATACATTCCCAAGCAGCGGCGGAGCATCTAGGTCCAAACACTTGCGTCGCTCAAAGCCATCAGCGTCGGATGTCGATGTCAATCCTGTCGACCCCAGCAGCAACGAAAGTACTGAGGGTAGTCAAAGCAAGGATGACGAAGACATGGAGGAGAGTAACATGGATCTCCTCTTCGAGCGGTATCCACTCTCCTGTCCTAGTTGCAAAATGGTTGGCCGTTCACTTTCTAAAAAACCCCCGGCAATTCTGAATATCACCTTAGACATTTCTAGCCCAAGGAGGAATGATGTCTCACTTCCACATGTCCAAACATTGTAGCTGGTGGAGGGAGAACCAAAGGATTATTGCCGATTGGAAAAATCAAAAGGCTAAGTGGAAGATGACTGCTGAATCCGAGTCGTCTTTAGGCGGCTATGTTCTAGTTCCCGAGCTATATGCTGACTGTAATCCTCCAACAGATAATGCTCGACCTTGGGAGGTCATGGAAGAAATGGAAGACGACCTTATTTTCAACATGATTCCAGGTGTGTTGCCCGCCATGTATGAGACTGACAGTCAGCTTTTTTCGGATGGCCAGGCTGGCCCGTCAACATCCGCGGCTGCCTTTGGTGTTGACACAGCTTCCTCAGGTGGTCCGCAGGTAAGGCCCCGATTGGATGATGATGAAGATACACGTTGGGTTGAGCAAAACCTGGATGAACATGGCACCATAACGGGTTACAATGTCAAGGCTGTAGCAAGGTGGAGACAGCTTTTCGGAGCCAACCCTGCTCCGAATGGTGACGAGCCTAGCTCAGATCCAATGAACATAGTCGCCCAAGTTCTCCAACAAATCACGCAAAACACAAGCACACTGCCCGCTCTCCTCCCCGCCATCAAGTCGCTTGAAGCACGCCTTGAAGGAGTCAGCAAGGGGTTGGAGCAGTTCGCCGCCTCGGTCAACCAGCAGAACCAGGCCCATTACAGCAAGCTGAAGCAAATCCATTGTGAGTAGTGCCTTACGATCTCGTTGTAAGGGGACACTCAATTCCAACCCCTAACCCCTCTGTTTCCACCTCCCTACAGGTTTCTCCGCCCACCATTGCTGTCACGAATCCCGGTCGAATCCCGAATCCCAGTGCAAATGCCGTTCGCACCCCGCGCGCCCATGTACACTCAGACACTGACAGAATCCAATCTGGTACCTGGGTGGGCTGAACGATATACTGATTCTGTTAGAGGGAAACCGTATGAGTATCTCTTCACTGGGCTGAGTCCTTCTGTACCCCTGTATTGCAAAAGGAGAGGGAAGCATCTTGTCCTAGGCGCCGGACAAGTTACGTCGTTGTTTGAGCATTGTCAATTCATTTCACTCTAATACTGTCTTTTCCTCTATAGCATGCTGTCGTTATTCACTTTGGACTAGAGGCACATCTTCTTGGAATGACCCGTCAGGTATATAATGACATTGTTCAAGACAAGCCTACAAACAAAACCAATAATATGTTCTCGTTTCGATTTCCACCCAAGTATAAAGAGAGCCCCAGCTTGTCACAGACTTTATATGCCAGTGGAGAAGGTGTATTCTGTCTTTGTATAAAGGTCTATCCCCAGAACAGACTACTGTAACACAGTACTTTACATGAGTGGCTATATCTACTTTTGTATCTGGAACTTATTATATTTATATCTAGCTTTGTTGATGGCCAACGTGTTGCTGTTGCAAGGCCTGCCCAAACTACAAGTAAGTGCCAAGCGGTGCACCCTATCATCTGTTGGAAAATCCAAGAAAGGGTTTTAAGCCCTTAAAGTCCCATTTTAAGGAATTTCCGGCCCAAGGCGTTAAAATGTCGTTTTAAGGGAAGTGTCGACTTATAAGACCAAGGGTCACCCTTGTAAGGTTGGGCCAAGGTGCGCTGGTGTGTAATGCTGTAATTTTGAGCGGCGAAGTGTACATTTGGTGGTGTGCGGAGCTGATTTGCCCTTTCCACTGACTGTATTCCAGCATCAATGTTTCATCCATTGTCCCTTAAGATAATTGGGCACATCGGAACTAGGGAAAGGGTCAAGTGTGCCTGTTAGTGTAGAGCACTTCTGATGCTACGTCGTTCCTTGCGGGGATTTTGTTCCTCCATGAGCGCGATCATGCAAGTGGCGCAGCCCTTATGGCATGACACGGATAATCTTCTTTGTGTAGAGAAGGGTATGTACACCAAGTTTCTTTCCCTTGGGGCTGTAGATTCCCGTTGCTGACTCTCAGTGAATTCATCATCGCCACGACTCTGGAGAAGATGTGGGTATTCATTTGACTGGGACTCATTGGTCGTTGCAAACGAGTCGCCACGATTCCAGGTTTGTATCGTGTTCTTTCCATAGTGACTCTGTGGTTATAAAAGCAGGTGTGATGTACTGTACTTTTGCAATCCGTCGTTTTCCTTTCTTCGTTGCACTGCTCGCATAAAATGGTGAACCCTCAACCCAACTCCGTGTGTACCTTTTTCAGGATGTGTTACATAACATTTCCCTCACCACCGCATTCGATTTCAGGACGTAGAAGCGTTGCCCAGTGAAACATCTGCGGGTGAAGCCAATGAACAGCTCTTCAACGCAAATTGTAATTTTATGACAACATTTTGCACGCATTTATTCATTTTCTTCTTCTTAGTTTTCCAAGACCAATCACGTTCTGTAGAACGTCTTATTTCCAAACACTTTTACCCCCGTCATTTTGACATGTTTCGCGAGATGCAGGCTTTTACTGGTCTCATCATCTCTGGGCCTACGACTTTAAATTTCTTCACGTTTGAAGGTCACCAGTCAAGCAACCTCGACTTATATGTGAACATACTAGGTGCTGAGTACGTGTCGGTGTGGTTGGACAGTGTTGGCTGCAAGCCCCATTTTCGCTTGGACCCAATCTCTTTCCAGTTCGTTGTTGGACGGAGATTGCAAGAGATGTTGGGCATGACGTTAGAAGATGTTCGGGCTTTGGTGCCCGCAGATATCAAGCGGAAAATGCAGGACCTGGGCGGCGTGCCAATGTTCAAGTCTGAACATGCGCCGTACATGGACAGCTGCCGCTACACCACCTCAGGCAACCAGTACCAGAGACCACTTAGGTTTATTTCTTGATGATTTTAATATACCTAAGAGGTCTGAAAATGTAGACATTGTCTACACATGTAGTCATGTATACTAACCCTAACTTTTTGTAGAGTGTAGACATGTCTTCCGGGTCAGAATATGGCCCAGCTATTGGATGTAGGCATGTATACATAATCAGGCCTGTAGACATGTATACATATTGACACATGTAGGCATGTCTACCAAGTGCAANTTTTTTATGGATTGGCCTGTATGAATACCCTATGTGTAGACATGTTTACTAGTTTGATTATTTCTCATATGTAGACATGTCTACTAGGTAGGATATTTTCAAGGTGTAGACATGTCTACATATATTGCATGTAGGCATGTCTACCAAGTAGGATATTTTTCATAGGTAGACATGCCTACATATTATCTTTGTAGGCATGTCTACCAAGTGAAATATATTTCAAGGTGTAGACATGCCTACAAGTACTCTTTGTAGGCATGTCTACCATTTGAAATATATTTCATGTGTAGGCATGTCTACCAATTAGAATATTGTCCACCTGTAGACATGTCTACAAAGGTTTTATATAGGCAATACCACTGACTGTGGGAAAGTTTTATTGACTGTGGGAAAATTTATTTTCAAAAATTTCGCTCATTAGAAAGAGCCTGATGAGTTTCATGACTAGATTGATCTCAGAATTATAGGGTGTCTATTTAGTTTTGGAGAAATAACCTACCACTTAGGATATTTTCCACTTGTAGCCACGTTAACATGTGAGTGCTGTAGGCTTGTCTACCACCCAGATTATTTCTTGTAGACATGTCTACTACTTAGCATAGTTTCCACATGTAGCCGTGCCTACATATATGTCAGGTAGACATGTCTACAACTCAGGATATTTTCCACTTGTAGTCATGTCTACATATGAGTCAGGTAGACATGTCTACAACTTAGAATTTTTTTTTCATGTAGACGTGACTACATATGAGCAAGGTAGACATGTCTACTTCCCAGTAGATTTTTTGAATGTAGACATGTCTACTATCCAGTAGATTTTATCAGTGTAGGCGTGGCTACACATAGGGAAGGTAGACATG
>JAPEVF010000737.1:0-22367 GCA_029747585.1 Pleurotus djamor
ACCTTCCCCATATCCTGCACCGACANGCACCTCTACCTCCTCCGCCCCAAGCGTCTTCCATGTCATTAGGACCTAGTATCTCTAGAGCTCCTTCACCTCTCAACTTCTCTTCTCGTCCTTCCCCGTCATCACGCCCTCCACCCGTCACATGGAAGGTGCCACCACAAATACAGGCTGATGCTCAGCCTCGATTGAGGGGAAGACCTTCGTTGCCCGATATGAGGACGTCAGTGGCTTCTACGGAGAGGAACAGTGTAGATGATCAAGACATCCACAGTGGTACCCTGGAAAGATCGATGAGTCAAATTCAACGAGGGAGAGTGTCACCATTTCCTAGTAAACCTGTCGGTGGCGTTCCCAGGCCCGCCGAAAGGCGGTTCGGGAGGGTCGATAGTCGAATGGGTCGCAAGGGTGCTGAGAACCGGCACGGTCCTGCCCCAGGGATGGGGAAGCGGGTGGTGTTTGACTTCGAAGTGAAAGTTGACGAGGCTAGTGATGTTGACCGTGAGGAGAAGAGGGACGCTTACGGCGATGACGATGAAGATGAGGCTGGATTGGCGTACGATCGTTCGTCGTATGCTGATGGGACATACAGTGCAAGGAGGAGTAACCACGAATCCATCAATACGACATCGACGCACACCTCAACATCGACATCGACTTCGTCGACCTCTGCGGCCTCGTCTAGCACCAAGGTCACTTCTTCGTCTTCGTCATCATCTTCGCACGAGTATCATCAGTTCAGCTCTATGAAATACCATGATACGCCAATTCACCAAGGTGATGGTGTGGAGGAGGACTTTGACGATGATGCTTCGGTCTACACGGCTGGCCGGAAGACGATGTATTTCGAAGACGATCTGGATGAATTTGGGATTGACGAGGTTAACGTGGAGAGTGCTTTGGAGAGGCTCCTTATTTCCCATGGAGGACAAAGGAAGAGTCTTCGTCCTGATAGCGAATTCATCGATGATGATGATGCGGATGATGAGGACACTTTCGATGCACGTAAATCCATCCGGATGAGTCATTACGAAGAGGAGGGGCGACGAGGTGTTGTGATGGATGGCGCATTGAGCGGCGAGGTTAGAGAGAGGTTCATCAAGAGGGTACGGGAGTGGAAAGATGTCAATGAGCAAGAGTCGGAGAGGAGGGGTGGGATGTCTTTCGAGGAGACGCAAGAAGTTAACAAGAGGCTTGCTGGTGCTACAATGCGTGGAGGGGTCGGTTACAGAGGTGGTGTTTCGCCAATACCGCCTGTCCCTGCTTTGCCTGGTGCTAGCACTGGCATGGCAAGAGGTATTGGGCGTGGCGTTGGGAGAGGCGGCAGGTTCTGAGGTTCTGAAGCGTTTGTTTTCGGAATCATGGCTGAGGCGTTCTTGTCTGCTTTGGTCCGCTTTTCTATGATTGCTCTCACATCATGCACTCACTCTTTTCGGTTCTCAATTCGACTTCGTTTGCTCTGTTCTCTTCCTAGATGCGAAGAGTCTCATTGTCCATGCATCTACGTTCGATTGCATACCTTACATTCGTTCTATCTTGTATTTTTGACACATCTCTGGTGTACATAGAGTTTTACCTCCTTTAGCCCATGTAAACTTCAAAGTACATACGTGATTGTATTTCCTAACTTCAAATTGCTCGTTGTCATGGCTGTTGTTGGAAGGAAATTTGAGTCGGAGCTAGAAAGCGCTGATCGTTGATTGGGTGTTCCTGAATGCGGACAACGCCTTTTCTCTTTGCCCATCAATCCCCTCATTCTTTCCGCTCCCTCCCCTTCTCCTCCTCGTACCGCACCTTTGAAATCGCCCAATCAGCGTTTTCTGGGTTTAAAGAGACTGTAAAAGAAAGAGACAGAGATTGTAGCACCCTTCGTTCATTTTGTGAGTTTTTCCTCCAACGGCCCTTCTCTTTTTTCCCCATCGAAGCATGACTAATTCTGTGGTTACGTTCGTTTCTATTGCCCCAGTTGACCCGCATTCGTTATCAAAACAACTACGTTCATTTTACGACCACAAATTCCAACTAGGAAACAACTCAAATCATATCAACAATGGCCGATTTTTCGCACCTTCACTTTGGTTTGCCTGCTGCTCCGTTCAGTCATCATGCCGCCATTGCTCGACGCCATTCAACCTCTCAGCTTGAGAAAAGGGCACCCAATCCTGGTCCGTCCAAGTTCTCGATATCGCCATTGGTTTTTCTGACTTCGCTGTAGCTTGCGCAACTGGCGGTTTTGTTACTTCCCCTTCCCGTTCTCAGACCTTCAATTTTCCTGGAACTTCCACCTTCAACATTACTTGGGATCCTACGTGCTTAGATGCCGAGACGCTCGACATCTACTTGTACGCTTACACGCACGACTCCAACGCCGCATCCACCAAGGTTCATCTGTACACCGCCGTCCCCAACTCCTTATCTACCTACTCCGCACCGATCATGCCCAAATGGTGGCTCTCCGCCAATGCAACAACCTCAACAACGTCTTTGCAAGTCTTGATCCTCCCTAAGGACGATCCTATCTTCATGGCTACGTTCCCCCCTGGTCCTATATTCTCAGCCACGTATACCGCACCATCAGATGGTTCAGTGCCCCCAGAAGCAGATACGTCCATCATTGATGGCGACCAGGGAACCACCAATTTCGCAGCCACGAACAATCCTGATGGCTCGCTGAAAGCCCCCGTATCAGACTCCGGAAGTTCGGTCTCTCCTGGAGGAAAAGCAGCAGCCGTCATTTTCCCATTGCTTTTCGTTCTCGCTTGTGGTCTTGGATATTGGTTCTGGAGGAAGAGACAGCAAGGCAAGGAAGATAGGAAACGCTTCAGCGAGATGGTTGACAAGAGAATGAGCGTGATTTCCAAGGACTGGCAGAGCATGAGTGCGAAGGCCGGTATGGAAGCTGTCCGGAATAGCACATACGACGGGAGGAGCAGCTTCGCTGCTGGTGATCGCGGGAGCACCTTTGGTAGTGGTCAGGCTGGCGTTGGCGTTATGGGTGGTTCACACTTTAATGTCGATGTCGCCGCCAATCCTGCACTCGCCGAGTTCCAGTCGCATCTGAGACGCGGGGTTACCACTGCTGCCATGGCCGAACGCAAATCGAAGGTTTCCTTCGCTGCTGACACCATCGACCGCAAATCCCGAGGATCCGTCGCCGACGTTGGCAGACCCTCGATGGATAGAACTTCACGATATGATGGACGTCCTTCTACTGACACCCGTGCTAGCCGCTACGGTGGTGTTGGCTATGGCGGTCGCAGTAGCCGAGCATTCCACACGGCGTTCACGGTTGATGGCTCCCTAGACGATGTCCCCGCTCTCCCTGGATCTACTTCGCCTGTCTCACACTTGACTACTGCTTCCTACGCTGCTTCTAATGGACATGATAACATGAACGGAAAGAAATCTCTGGACTTCCCCAATCCTTACTCTCCAAATCCCATGACTACCACCTTCTCTGGTTCGATCTCGTCCCATGGTGATAATGAGAGTGAGGATGGTAGTGGTACCATGTCGCCAACCCAAACACAAGGTCCCGCCAGCTTGAGTGTCGAGGATATCAGGAAGCGAATTGGTGGCACCAGCGTTGGCAAGACTGACCAAGGGAACTTGGACGGCGAAGTCATGCCTGCCTTGCGATGTATGTTCCCACTCAGGTTCACATGTCAATTTAGCTAACGATCTTCCCAGTGATGCGAACTGGCTCCAAGCAGAAGACTCAGACTGCCAACCAAGCTGCAGCGTCTGAAGAAGGCAGCGACGAACTTCTGTTCTCACCGTCTCAATTCCAATTCGAATCTAACAACGCCGTGACGGTTCCCCCTCCTGCGCATGCTACCAGTGGTGGCCTCGTCTCCCCGCGTTCACCTGGTCCCGTTGGCATGATGCCCACCATGACTGCTATGACTGCCACCCCAGATAGCGTCATGTCACCTGATGCGCTTCTCCGAGCCTATGCTGAACGGAGAGCTACTGGATCTGCGCCTTCGCCCGTCAGTAGCATGCGGAGCCCCACTGGAACGCCCACCCCGCTGACGATTTCATCGCCAATCACCGCCAGCACTCCTTATAGTCACGGCCTTTCCTCGCCAGTCAGTAACAACAACATGAGGACGCTGTATTCACCTGCTGGTGGTAATGGAGGCTTCGCGGGTGTCGGAGCTGGCAGGGCTGGTGTTGGCGCTCAAGGTCAAGCTCAGAATGTCCCCAGGCAGAGCATGAGCGTGTATAGTGTCGGTATGGACGAAGAGGATGCATATGGTGGTCATGCCTAAGCTGAACTAGTCATATGAATTTCCTGTCTCATTTCTCTGGTTCCTTTATCTTTCGTGATGTCGCGGTTATATCTCGGATTTGTAGCACCACCTTCCCTTTGCCCTTTCCTTTACACGCCCCCGNAGCAGTACTATACCCCGACTCCTCTCCTCATCTTTCCTCCCCTCTCTCCCTTACTCCACCTNCCCGGCCTGGGTGCCGTTATTCCCCTTGGTTACCTCCCCAGTTCATCTACGTACGCGCCTGTACCAGCTCATTATTTCCCTCCATCTGCCCTATACCTTGCGCAAAACCTTTGCGATAAGTCATATTCATTTATATATGTTTATATCCCCTTCTCTCTATCTCTTTACTTGAATTCCTTTGTTTATTACTTAGTTCAATGTACCTCTGACGAGGTCGCTTTGACATCTGTGATTTTTAGTTATTCGATTGTGCTTTTATACTCTATGACAATCATTAGCCGATCCATAGCCACGATCAATGCTATGGGCTCCCAGTGCATCCCAATGCATGTCCTAGTACATCTAGACAATTCGTGTAGGTCTCGCCGTGGTCGATGGTCAAGGAGCGTGTCTCTAACTGCTATGAGAGTCAAGTTCTTAGTTGAATCACCATCCCCGATGGTATCATCGACGTATCCATAGCCAAGTCGTCTTTCTCTGCCAAAGCGGGCGGAGGATATACAAATCCCCGGGCCATGCCAACTTCCCTGGGCACTACTTAGTGGAACGACCTTATCGCGTATTTTCGAAAGCACAGGGATCGCGAATCGCATTAAAATTGACACTTGCTCCATATTGTGGCAAAGTTGTGAAGGGATTTAGGTCGTGTACATACTCAATGGATCGATAAGGGACACACACTAGTTTCCTACCACCGACCGTTAGACAGAACTTTCGGTGAACTTCATGGTGGAGAGGCGTCCTAGGCGAGCGTCAATAGGGATCCTGCGTGCCTCCATATCTCGAGCAGTGGCCTCTGTTTGTTTGCGTAGTCCTTCATATTCCTCTCGGATAGCATCCAAAATGTCCCGCTCATCTCGTTTCCTCATGGAGGCCCTCAAACGCTGGAGGGTCTCCTGCTGCCGAGCAACAAGGCTCCGCAGCTTCCCGTAAAGCTCCCTCTTCGCTCCGGTCTGTGGAAGTTGCTCGCCTAAGTCAACAAGTTCGCGCTGCAATTCCATGTCGAAGGTTTTATTCTTGAGTTCCACGATGTAATCCACGACTTCCCAAGCAGATTCCTCGTCATTGAGGTAGCGTACCGTCCTCGAGCCATGGTTGATCATGGTTTTCCAGTAATTCTTCTCCAATTCCTTTTCACGCTGCAACCCCGTCGCTTCGTCTACCTCATCCCACATGGTGGTTGTCAAGACAAGTTTGCCGAAAGCATCTTTGCCGCAGAGCTCCTCGAGCATATGTCTATTCTTGGAGGGCGTCCCGGCCATGCGATTGTCGGATATACGATGGAAGTACAGAATTCCGGAGAGCTGCGCTTTCTGTGCGTAGCTTAATACGCAGTCTTCAGTTCACGCACAGGGAAGCCAAGGTGACACCTACGTTTCCTTGAGCCAATCAGCGATCATATCCAGAATTTTGATATCTGACTTGTTGGTGCCATCGAAAGCAGGTATGTCATCGAAACCAGGTGTGTCAACGAAGACGATGTCTTGGGCACTTCGCTCGAGAGACCGGAACCTCGAGATACTAATGTCATTGGAGGGAGATTCTAGGCCGTGTCCAACACCTTCATAGGAACCAGTGATCGTGCCGATGAACTAGCACGAGATCAGCACCAATGAGTGAGATGATTCTGATATTCATACCGAGCTCTTTCCAATCCCCATGCAACCGATCACTCTGTAAAAACAGTCAGTCACATACGAGACTGCCAAGAGCTCGAACCAACGCAATGATGATACACTGCGGGCATTGCCCTATATCCCCCGGACATGATATGGTGAAGTTATGCTGAAAATTATTGAAACTTACTCTAGGATATTGCTGATGTAGGTCATTCCTACTATCCTCTCGATATCATCTCGGATACTTTCTTCATATCCTCAGTGTCAATATTTTGGAACGTGGTGCTGAACAAGGGCAGGGATTGGTTGAGTCCTATGCCTCAAGGCGCCGATCACAATATCATCAAAGTAAAGTCCCCTGCGTATATGATGGACACATGGGAAAAGATATTGAGATTTTCTCCTTCATATCACGCTGAAAAGAAGCGTGAAAGAACTTACAATTAGTTCAGGATAAACTCAGAATATCCTGCAGAGGGGGTATAGGGCAATGCCCGCTGTGTCCCTATCAGAGAAGAATCAACGTGGAAAAACAAAGGCGAGCATCATCATGCTTGCAAGGTGTTCCGAAGGGGCGGGTGCCCGAGTATGGAAATTTTCTCAGGTGACCTAGTTCTCGTACGGTGTCGAAGTGTCTCCCCTTCTCAGTAGGCACTCTTTCGTCCCGCGATTTGAGACCTCACAGCATCAACCTCCGATCTTTCATGGAAAAAGTTCATCACATCTCTGTCTCGTAGTTCTTGCCTCGAATTTCTTTCCGGAACTGAGAGACGCCTTTGGCGGGGTGTAGAGTACTGGGTCCCCAAGGTACGCAAATACTCTAGTTTCTCGACTTCATCGCTTCCAGCTTACAGATCTAAAGCTCCACAGATGACTCAACATCCCGCCTTTCTGTACCCAATCAATTGCCTCTCGCATACACTACTTATATACGCAGTTATTCAACTTATTTAAAATCAATGTCACTCTCAGTAATACACGAAAAAGCAAGATTGCCTCACTACCGTCTCCACTCACCCTCTGGCCTGGGTGACCTTCGCGCGTGTTTCTCAATATGTCCGTCTCACCAGTTTGAAACGTTTCGTCCATCGCGCTGTTCAACTTGCTCAATTTGCGATATTTGCCTTGACTTGGCTATTCTCATTTCGTGACTACTCGCATGGGTCTTGCGCATCTGAGCCCGCTTCACTGGACTACAGTATCCCGGAGAAGCATCGACGGTGAGCAACGCAAACCTCGATGATAGAAAGCCTTACCGTTGACTCTCGCTCGGAGTATCATTCCTCCGTCATGATCCTCGGTAGGTACTAGAGTAGAGTATCTAACTATGAACAACCCACCATCAGGGATGGTACGGTACGTAGAGTATTTACGAGGTCGAGAGGATAGATGTTGACGTAGCCCGTGCCAAGCAAAGCGAGCGCAATCGCTTTCCTGCGCCGATATTGTCAGGGATGCTGGTTGCAATATGGGTAGGACGACATGATTTCGCGCGGGGTAACGCGGACGTTCTAGAGCCTGTCAGAAGTGGTAATTGATATCGGAGATGGTAGTATGTACCTCCAAGCATACGCTAACACTCACACCACCATGCGAGTCATGGTTCCACCCGATCGTACTCTACGTCAACCCATGGGCGCGATGAGCTTGTCAAGGGCGAAAGCAACGGGGAAACGATGTTGAATCCCAATCCTTTCAATAAGAATGTTAATAGGAGGAAATAACAGAGTTAAATTCGTACTTGCCTACGCTCAGTAGTACTCTAACATACCCTCTTCGTTCGAGTTTCGACGAGTATACTCTATTTCATAAGGATCGGTGATCTGGACCATGGCTAGACAAGAATGGGATGAGAGGAGAGGATATGGACGATAACAAGAGTTAAGTACATACTGTAGGTTGTACCCCGAAGACATCTTTGGGTTGCATCAAATATAAGGCGTCGAAACCGATGGAAAAGTCCTAAACCGTCCACAAGGACAAGAGAATCCACAGAAACGTCCAGCCACAGGACGAATGACAAGAAACGTAGGGAGGAAACGGAGATAGACGCTACGATCAACAACACGGACGTCAGCAGGGGATGGCATGTACTCTATTATGGGGAGACGTACCTTCGAACGCTCCCTTACCAATCATACCAGGCAGGTGGTAATCGGATGCGTAGTCTGTGGCTAGCATATCGGTCAAAAAANTCGCCGAGNTACCATTCCCACATCCCTTCAGTCGGGCTCGTTGAGCAACAATGAGAGGAGGGAGAGTGGGACGAAAGGGCGTACCTGCGTCCAGCCACCGAGAGTCCTCATCTCCATCGTGATAATGAATGAAAGCGTGGGCGCCCACGCGAAAATCGTCCGGAGGAACCGTAACGCCTAGAAAACCAGTGTCGGCCGCCAGCTGCGCAAAGGACAACAACGGAGAGCCATACCTTTGCTTTGGTCTACCAACCGCGCATGATCTCCCCGCCATCTCACTTTTGACGAGCGCAGCCTATCATTGACAAAGAAAGCCACTCGGGCGCAGGGGTGACTGCTGTTCCTGTCGAAGAGTCCGTTTCTTGGTTCGTTCCCAAGGACTGGAGTGGAGGATGGAATGGGGGAGCGGAATGTGCATCCATCAATTTTCCGAGGAGGAGAGTGTACAGAGAGATGAAGACATACCTCCAGAGCCCTAGATCTACCGTGACCCGTACCCAACGTGTCCGATGTATCACCTCAACTCCGACGAGGCCAATGACGTCGATGAGAACATTGGAGGTGCCAAGGTAGGAGGACTCTTCAAGCTAGTCATCCAGCGTGGAAAAGCGGTGAAAAGCTGATTGGATCTGAGCAATTGAACAGGATATCGGAACCGATTAGAAAAGAGACCCAGTCGACGAGAATGCGAAATGAACGCACCATGTTTCCGACCTTGGACGATTCGAAGGAGAGAAGTTCAAGGCGAGGACGTCCTTCCTAAAACAGCATACAGCCACTCTCCCGTAGGAGCTTGGCTTAGGAAAACGTAAATCGTCGACTTTGAGGGCGGTGAAGAGTTTTTAAAAAAGCATGATTGGCGAGAACGAGGTTGAAGGTGGTGGGCAGTAGGGAGTGGACTGGAACGACGCGTAATCGCGCGCTAAAGATGTCAGGAGCCGTAGAGGAGACCCCTCCTATTTCCTATTTGGAGTCTTGATACACATCACTGGCCGCTGGCCTTCGTTCATACGGTGCGACGACGCTGGGATCAAGAGCCTTTCGTGTAGACCAAGTAAGTCGGTAGATCTTGTGTATGGAGAAGCTTGGACGGATGCAGGGAAGTGTCAGCTGAAGTGAACAGGTCCACTGACCAAATACCCAAAACTTCCGGACACCGTACCTTCCGCGCCAAAGCACTTCGTCAGCGATTGGAGGTTGCATATGATTTTTCTCCTGGTGACTGATGTGCTATACACTGGTCACGCCGTCATAGTGATCGACCGATTTCAGATTCACCGCAACATCCTCCTCCACATTCTCAACTGTCTTCTAAGAGACAAGCAACCTCAAGGCTCCAGCGCGCGCTGAGCGGGTAGCACCCGGAATACTCCCCGTATAGTACTTTGGGATGACCATAAACTTCTTTATTCACGCTCAGCACGAAAGGAACTTCCGTTGATCCATTCGTCCTGGGGCATCAGAGTGGTACCGCAAAAAGGCCAGGGCAGAGTGTCATTCCGGTAAGGAATACAAAGAAGCTCACCTTGACTGTCACATTGACAGGTTCACCATGGACATTTCTTGCGTTTCTTTGAGAGGACTCAGAGGAGGGCCTCGATTTGAGCAAAACGACAATGCAAAGCAAAGGAAATCCAACCTGGTGGTGAAACTGTCAGATTCCCGATCTACGCGATTTGCGTTTCTTCCAGTGAACCTGTTCTAGAGCCGCCACCGATGCATAAACCGTAGAAGGCATGGATCAATAATCGACGACATTGTCAAGTGTTTCATGGGTCGTGCGAGAGAGAAGAGAGCCGTACAATGTGTAAGGACAGTATAGAGCACATACAAGTAAACTGTAGGATGCTCAGGTTCCCGTAAAAAAAGCTATGAGCGAGTCAAGTGACCTCCAAATGTTTCCGGAACATCTATGAATGTGTGTTCTTGGTTGTCCGCACCTGAGTGTTGCAATTTCGTCAGTTCACCTGGTGTTTTGCCAACCGTTGGCTAACCGTCCGATTTTTCCTGGTCCACCTGGCACGTGGAATTTGGCTCGCTTCGTGTATCGTCACGCCATCCGTCTTTGATACATAGGACACGCGGTGGTCGATGAACGTTGAACCCCGGCAAAAGGTATCCTCAGTACCAAGTCTACACGAAGAGGATCAACGGCGTAACGAAGGACGGTATGGGGGAGAGATCCTCACGTAGAGATCGGGGTGTATATATCGATGATGGGGGTGGTTGTACAGTCACGATTCGATGAAAAGGGCAAAGCTCATCCCAGTCACACTCCGTTGCAGCCCCTTCATCGCTAGTACTCTTACTGCTCAATGGTCTCAACCCGCGATTCCACAGTGAGATGGTCCAAGAGTTGCGCATGTCGAAGGAACCGTCAATGTGGTCATGTTCCCGAGGAAAGAAGTGAATCAACAAACATCGAAAGGGAAAAAGGGTTGTATATCTTTATAATTGACTGTACGGGGAGACGATGAGCGGAGGAATAGGTAACGTAGTTTTCATCCAGCACACAGAGCATGTAGACTATGTGGAGTAACTAGAGTGTGAGGATGAGGAGCTAAACGATGGGATGGCACTCGTTGGAGGTTCGATCAGAACACTGGGAGGGTACGTATTGGGGAGTTGGGAGGGAAGGAATTTAAACACAGAGAGTGTATAAATGATTCAAAGCCAAACAGGCGTAAAAGGGTAGCATGTTATGGGGTGGAAATGGATACCGAATCAGAGGGGAGGGATGAGAGCGCAGCGTATACGAAGGGATGTAGAGTACAGGGGAGTGGGGGTCCGAAGAAGGAATTAACCTAACAACATGCGTAGGTCATCCGCGAGCTAGCGCGAGTGGAGTCAGTGAGCACCCGTGAAATACGAAATAAACGGCGAATCGTACCTTGAAGTCTTGAAGGAGCCACCATCCCAGTCGAAAAAGGGAGAAGCATCAACGGTCGAAGTCGGCGGTCGCAGCTTGAAACACCAGACAAGATGCTGTCCGCATACGGGTGGAAACCAAAGCCCAAGTCGACAGAGTACGTTGTTGAGGTGATGGCACGACCACTGCATGGAGGGGACGGAGATAAGCTCTATAATGAATGACAACAACATCAGTGGTTGCGATGAGTATCAAAACGGCGAGACGTACCTTCGAGTCAATGTGGATCATCACCCAGTTAGGATCAATCGATCGTACTCCAAGCCATGACTGGTGTCTCAATCATTCAAGGGCTCGGTAACTTCGAACGGAATCGGTGAGACGGGACGACAGGATAGAGCGAGCTGTAGAAAAGACGTACGCCCATCGCGTAGCTTTGTCACACCGACTGGGAGATCCCAGAGAAATGCCATAATCCCGTAACGAGACCGTACCATCCATCACCTCCGTGAATTTCAGGTCTACCATACCGCCGAGTTCGACAATTCATCGTGCTATCCCCAGTAGAGTAAGCCGTGATCAGCGGGGAGCCATCGTGATTCTATCCGCCCAAACGCTGAGGCGGCGGCGTCTGGGTGCGATATGACTGGAGGGGAATCGGACAAGATGAGATTGGAGAGAAGCGATGAAAGGAAGAAAAAATCACGAACCCACCAGGTGGATCTAAAGTACAGTCTCGCGGACGAGCCAAGGCCATAGAAAGAACTCTACGATCGGGGGTCTTGATGTTAGTGGCGCGTATGTGTTTGAGGAAAAGTGGCAAGACATACCATAAGCCCAATGTTCCTCATCATTTGAAGGGTGGTGGCAGCCAATTACACCCATCCTTTCGTATGTCGCGAAACAGAGGGTTCCATTATCCCAGCCCTGGGAAAGGGATGGTCAACATGGGGCAGTCGAGGTGTATCAGATGACGAAAGAAGCTACCTGTGTCCAGTCATCCGTCGCTTCGTCAAGAGGGGAATCACGGAGATGACCATCATCTGAGAGCCATCATCTGAGGAAATATCAGTGAGCAGCTGTGCGCACGTCAGAAAGAGGAAATCATACATGCTTGATGTGACTCCCTCAGCCTCCCGTCGACGGCAGAAATAAGGAGGTCGCACGGTTTGTATATGTCCAATCGTGGAGAATTCGGTGCGGAAATCTCTTGAACGCGAGTCTATGTGGACGGAAACGCGACGGAATGAGATGTCCGAAGCGGCAGATGCATCCCCAGCCTTTCCCAGAGGATCCACAATCCATGGGCCTCGAACTCGATGATATACCATCCCTCAGTGACAATTCCTATTCGTATGCCTTCCGATTTGTGGTAAAACGAGCAATGAAAGGTTCCAATCGGAGGAAAGAGCCAACAGCTGTATCCAGAACAGGTATGCAAGCGTTTCCATTGTATCACATCATGGCGTGAGCTCGAGGGCATCATACTCTATTAGGGATCGACTTCGAGGTCTAGACTAAGCGCGGTGGAGAGGCATAGACAAGCAGTCGCAGGTGGATCCAGACAGCGGGCAGAAGGTGGACGACAAGAAACAGGACGCGTCATCCGGCGCTTACCAGGACTGGCCAATTAGGGACCACGATAGGAGGTTCTCATTTCGAATGTCCTTGTCGTTGATCACCGTGGTGGTTGCGGATGAGGTGAGCACCGTCCGGGACCAAAAAGAGGTGACTCATTCACTGATCCTCCGAGTTGGTGTACATCAAGCCACGTCTGCTGGATGGGAGATTTGTAATTTCGTTGGTTGACCTGTTTGGGAGAATGAGGATCTTTGATGTCCGAATCTCCGTATAGAATCCAAGGCTCTGTGTCTTGTGTCTCTTACTCGATGTGAGCGATTAGTGATGACTAGCGGAGCATATCTGTGGAAGCCGACCCATAATTACAGTGCAGCCAAAGCATCTCAGTTAGCCTACGCTTCCTACCTCCTCTCCCAGACAGCCGCAAACGCAACGGCTGGAAAATCATCATGGCATCAAAGAAGAAGAAAAACGATGAAAGTGATTCCCTTGTTCACACTGGTCGCTGCTCTTAGGTGAGGCTCAGATTCTCCGTTCGAGATTCTTTCGGCCACCCTGTTCTGCCCCCACCATCCCTTCATTGATTCATCCTTCATCCCTCTTCCTTTTCTACCCTTGCTATTACCTTCGACGTGTCCTCTCTCAGGGTCATTCAACCGGCACGCGCGTCTAAGGATCCTTGCTTACGCAGCTCCCCTTCGCGCTCGACGTTTGACGATCTAGTCAATCCCAACTCAGCTAAAGCCGCAAATTTCCAGCGATCAACAACCTTGGTGTCCTGACCCGTGAACGAGACAGAGTTAGTATCTCTCCGCCCTGAGCGTGGAGGTGCGAGGTGTGCAGCGCAAACCATTACACAGATGGAAAAGTGTACGCTCAGAATCACTCAAAACACACTATCACGTTTACATGACTGAAGTACCAGAGGAAAAGGAGGTTGTTGAAAGTACTACCTAACGCTTGCAAGTGCTTGCAATATTCTTAGCTTGACGGTACCTGGTCTCTGTATTTTTCTCAGTCAACCTGGCGCGTATACTTTATGGTCAACTCATTCTAGAGTAGGCTTCGTGTGTACTGTGACACAGCCTTCTCTGAAAGCAATCCCTCGCCCAGCTCCTAATGAAAATGAAAAGGAGAGAGAGCGGAAAATCCACGACGCTAACCTGCCCAGCGAGTACCACAGTAGCGATAAGTAACTTGGGCGGAGAAAAAGTCGCAGCTCGGACGCTCGAGCACTCTCCCCGTGTAATGTGGGGAGTGCGCTGGTTTCAAGATTTGCTTTGTTTACCGGTTTTGATCATTACAAGGGAAAGAGGTTCTGTCGGTCGACCAGTTTGAAGGNAATGGGGATTATAGACGTCTATATGTTGTGGGTGCAGGGATGAAGGTGAGCGGGAATGTGGTGAGTAGCTCAACGCCGATTAACGGACGGATTTTACCTGGGCCGTTCCGCCCAACGATTTGCAGCAAAGAATGCGACGGCTGGAAAACAGCCCCAGATCAAAAGAGTCAAAAAATCGCCGTGAAATCATTTCACCACTTACGCAGCGTTATCTTCAGCCGAGGTTGATACCCAAGACGAGTTTTTTTCCGCTCACCTGTTTCCCCCCGCCCTGCCTTCCCCCTCCCTTCTACCTCATCACCTTCAATCCTCTAAGGCTCAATCACGCACATCTCAGTTCGTCAAGTTGAACGCGAGTCGAAGTGTCCTTTCTTATGTGTAACCCTCGGTGTCTGAACATTCTTACCTTGTCCCTGCTGCGACCGGTCAGCCACGAGGAAAGATTGAAGCGAATTTACTCGGCTCCAGAGACGATGGACTTGAGGATTCGAGTATCCTTTCCTTCTCAGTTCGCTCATTTATGTATTACAATCATCAGAACCGAGTCACCTCAGCTTTCGTTCAACGAATCAAATCAATCAAGTCCGCCACCATGGCACCAAAAATCTCAAAAAATCAGCGATCACATGATCGGCTCTAGATTGATCCCCCCCTCGCGTAAACAGCGTCACATAAGGAACATACTGCAAGAAGCTACGATTTTTTCAGCCGACCTGTCCTGTTGAGAACCGTTTCAGACCAGTGCATCCATACGTACAAGGGTCGCTGTCACTCGAACTTCCTTCCAACGTCTCTCGAGCACACATCGTGAGTTGCGCGAGGACGAAAATGACGTTAACTCACAATTGTTCAGTGTCTACTCACCATCATTGGCTTCATCGTTTAGCAGAGCTATCACATCGTCGTTCCAGCTCGGTTACTGTCGCACTTGTCCTCAAACCGAGTCCATCAATGAGTATGGACTGGAAGGGACGGAGAGCAACGGAGTCATACTCAATCCTCACTTCGCTGTCAGGTGAACTCGGACGACGGGAGCAGTTATGGGGCAGTGAACATTCCTCGACATAAAAAGTCCTAATCACACCCATTGCCGTGTTATTCTAGTACTCTCAGGTACGATCGCGCCCAGTTTCGCGATTCCTTCGCTTCACCTGTTTGATCTTCAGAGCATAAAACCACCACTAGCCGTTCAGCCGGATCAATATAGACCAGTCCATGCTCACTTACAACGTCCCGCGACGGCAAAACAAGAACGACGTACCTCTAGACCAACATCGCATTGCAAGGAGTAACCCAGCTTGAATCCGCGAGAGTTGAACCTGTCTTGTACCAACCCCTTCGCCCTGAACGGTCTGTGCTTCGTGGTACCGTCTCAAGAGTCAATACCATGCGTGTTTTTCGTTTTTCCTCGCTCTCATTCTCAGCTGCGTTATGCGGATTTACCCAACTCTAGAGTACCTTATTCCATTCCAATTCTGACGCCCCGAACTGTCAATCTAACGGTTAACCTCCGTCGCTCATTCACGATCATCAATTGAACGTCTTGACTCCCCCGCAGCCGATTCACCTCCGCTGCGCTTTTAGCTTTGGAATACTCTAATTCCCTCGAGAAAGCAAGACACAGTCAAAAAGCGTACCGCGGCTACACCCTCGAATTCCCACCCGACGTCCTTGGTGGTCTTCGTGTGGGTATCTCAATTCGTCTACTTCACCTGTGCCTCGTCCATCGCTCCATCGCTTCTGAATTTCAATCTACCACTTCCCAACCACTAAATTCCTCAGGTTTCCGATTTTCATCTCTAACTCGCTCAGTTTTGACACCACCAAATCCGCTACTCCAGACTGAGACTCAAACTCGATTCTTTTCAAAGCCACACGTGGTGAGAACTTTGTGAGAACTACTTCTCCATCTCAGGTGTGGATTAGAAAAGAAAAACTCTCTTGTCTCAGCATTCCGTACCCTGAAGGCCATGGTATGTACCGTTCGTACGTGTTCCTTGATTCAGCCATCTCACCTGTTTCATCTGTCCGTCACTCATAATTAATCATTAATCATCCTCAGTCCTCCGCGAACTTCTCTCTCTCATTTCGACTCAACAGTGTCACTGGTCTCGCGGCCCCGAACCTACTTCATCGCATTTGATGCTTTCCCCATGTCCGCGAGTCGTCACTCGAAGTGAAGTGGATCTTGCCTGACTCTCAATCAAGTCGATTATAAAAAAAATTCTCAAATCATTTCTCCCCTCACAGCGCAAATCTTCGACTTTCCTCTCACCCTACTCTACTCTGTCACCGACACACTCTCCTTCTCCCCCCTCCTCTCTCAAGCGACGACGGAGTTGCTTGACTACTCAGATAATTGTGACACCGTGAACAATGTGCATCACAGGCATCACATCACGTACCGTGTTAGCAAACGCTTCCGACCCTTTCGTGAACTTCAGATAATCCATACGATCTCTAGATACTAGATAGCCAACGGAAAAGAAACTCGGAATCGGATTCAGCGACCTAATCCAACCGCACATGGTCGATGCTCAGCAGGTTTTGGATTTTCGCAGTCGACCTGTCGGAACTCAGTACTCAGCCACAAAAGGAGACGACGTACTGAGCTCCATCCGTTCAAGCCCTGTTCAGCGACCGAGGCTGATTAATGATTCATCGTCTCCCTCTCGGGCCAACACCCTCCCATCTGGTATATTTCGAAACAGAGGACACCCTGTGTGATGCACAATGATGCACGAAGAACTTGGACAAGATTCCGTCGAGTGGCCTACCCATCAGCCTTTCCTTTGATTGGTGGTTCTTCCTCATTTCGTCTACCTCGGAACAAACTTCACAAAACGAACCAATGATATCAAAGATCGAACGAAAAAACAACTGAATTCATTGGGGTTTCAACTGGAAAGGGCGAGGCGTATGACGTTGATTGGGTTTCTTGGATTTTCTCAGCTAACCTGGCACCCATACACAACTGGACTCTAGCTCAATTTCGAATTCATGCATCGTGGATCGTCGTGCCGTCCACGATCATTCTTTCGTAGAAGACTCAGAAGTTTCTACACCCGCGGATTGTTGGTCACAGAAGGGCACAAAAGCGGGTGATTAACCCACGGGAAAGGAGTCTTAGAGTACTCTAGTACAGGGTGTACACGAACGTCGAAAATGATGGACGGCGTAACAGGGTGCGGGATGGGTTATACTCTAGGTGCCCTACTCCGTAGTAGAGTATGTAGAGTATCGACGAAGGTGACGCTCAACGGTGGTGGGGAGTGATTGGACGGGAAATCGAGATAGACGATGATCGTACGCTAACGGTGACGCATGGGGGAGTAGAAACATAATGCATAAAGAGCTAGTCCAATCGAAAAAAGGTCAAATGGTGGGGGAAGCCCACGGAAGTAAGCTAAGCCACGGTCCGATGAAACGATGAAAACTCGGTAGAACATCAGGTACTCTATACTCTATATGCGCGAAAGTAAGATAAGGGATGAGTGAGCGGAACACGAATTATATATGGTCGACGGACAAGCGGACGATGTCAAGGAGGGTATGGCGTAGCCCGGTATCCACCTCGAGTAAGGGTACATGTAGCTGAAGTACAAGTCCGCAGAGTACATTCTTCGAGCATCGGTGGGGCGAAGGTATGAAGGCGGCGCAGGGAAGCTCTGTAATCGATAATACCAGCGTCAGCGGTGCCGGTGATTATTGAGACGGACTAGGGAGAGACGCACCTTCAAGCTCTCCGCGACTCAGACTGGACACCAATTTCAAACGGAAACACATCGATCGCGGTACGAATGGGCAACACTGATATCCCCAAAATCGGACGGATTAAGCTGCGGAGAGAGGACGGAGAGAGGGATGAAATGGCGTACTGGCGTCGAGCAACCATGTTTCCTCATCTTGATGGTGAATGGAACGACGTTTGAACATGCTCCGAGGAACCATTATAGCCTGGAGAAAACAAGATGAACTGTCAGGTGCGTGGCTGTCAAGAATAACTGGCCCTCGTACCTTCGATTCTGCTCTACCCTGGGTACATTCTCTGGAACATATAACCGTTGACGCGGACGCGTTGACGGCCTAACATCGACAGGGTCTTTGAAGGGTGTTCATGGGTGTATGACCGCACTGGTAGAGACCGTCGTATCAGAACGGGGTGAAATTGAAACCGACTGAGGGGAAGCACAAAGCAGATGGGATGCGTTGGGACGAAGGTATGTGGATGGGAGGAAATAGAACGTACGCTCAGAGCCATCTTCAAAACTTCGACACCAAGAGAGCGATCCTCTCACACCGACACGTTTCGAGGGTGGCGAAAAGCAAAAGAGTCTGCCATTCTACATCAGGGAGTCTGTTTCTCGGTTCGTTTTGGTGGACTGGGTCATTGGGACGGACATCAGACTACGCATACATCAGCGTTCCGAAAGGGGGGGTGTACTAGGAAGGACGCAGCGTACCTCGAAAACCCAAGATCCACCATACCCCGCACCCAACACATCCGCTGTAACACCTCGACTCGGACGGGAACACATATACGCGCAGGGTCTTGAGCTTGAGAGTGACACAGTAGAAGTCGAAGCCGTCGAAACATCAGGCATCTAGACGAACAGGAAATCAGAGTCAAAGGCAGCGGGAGTACGAAACCAACACACCGTTGGTTCAACTTTTTCATTCACACGAAGTTCAAGGCGAGCCCAGAGATATCAACGCAGCATATAGCCGGTGGAGCTTGGAAGTTTTCTGATGAAGGAGGTTTCGATGTTGAGGAGGACGGAGGGGTTTGAGAGAGCACGAACGAGGAAGACGACAAGACAAGAGGACGCGTAATCGCGCGCTAAACACGCTAGGAGTACATCTCCTATTGTCCGTCGCTCCGCGATTCGAAGCAACAACACTGACAGGTCCAGTAAGAAAAATATCATAACTTCCAGACGTCTCGTCTACGAAGCCTCGACTGTTTGATGTGTATGCGCAGGAACCGAGTCGCTTTTTCCTTATGAGGATGCCTTGGAATTCCGTGTGAACGGTCGACTCTCCAACGCCTTCTCAGTCTCCTCAGCCCGCGATTTCACCTCCTCCCTTGCTTTACTCCTACTCTCAGCATCAACTTTCACCTTCCTTCCTCGTTACAACACCCGATCTACGAATTCAACTTTGAATTACACAGCAACACGAAGAATTCTCGCATACTCTAGAAGCAGTGCGGTGAACTTGAATAAGACTGACCCACGGGGGACACTAATCGTGCAATGGACGAATGACCATCCCGCTAGCTTCAAGCAAACCAACCGCGTGCTCTAGTCTCCGTGTAGTCTGAGAGAATAATGAATTTCGGCGTTGACATCCAGCACAGACCAGACTTTCATCCCATCCCCCGCACTCATAGGGTAAATAAACGGGCTCCGGCGCTGCAACGGAAAAAGTATGATCATGCAAAACAAATACGAAAGCGAAAAAAGCCCGATGCAACAAAGTCTACCCCCTCTGAGTCTGTGAGGTACGGAGTAGCCACGTTCTGCGTTTCTTTCACCTCACCTGTTACAGAACCCTATCAATCAATGACACCAGGCATCGCAATAAAATTAGAGGCCACTCTCTCCTTGAGCCACGAGCGCGAGAAGAAAGCCATTGTTATGTAAAGTGTGGTCGTGATCTAGGAGCAAGAATACTCTAGAATCAACATCATATTCATGAGAGGGGGGAAAACGAACAACCATTTCCTGTCCCGGTCGTTGAGTTCTCGCGACTCTACTCACGATCGCACAACGATGAGTACCTAACAGAAAAAACAAGACCTCACATTGGTTCGACACAGTTGAAACTCGAGGCGATTCCATCATGCGGTTTTTGGAATAAATTCCACCGACCTGTCTGACCCTGTCTGACCCTATTTCGACCGATGCAGAAAGGAGCCTTACACCAACAACGACGTTCTCAACCAACCGGAGTTCTTGATACGTGGAGGTCGACAACGCCGAAGAATTGAGTGGATGAACTTGCAGAAACTACGATGGAAGTAACCCAAAATCATACGGGGACCAGCTAGGCTGCCCCATAGGGTTTTGAAAATGATCGAAGCCTCTGTATCATTATTCAATCTCAAGATCGATGAGGGAGTACCTCAACAACCACGCTCTCAGCCAGTCAATGGTTCTTGAGGCATGGAACTAGACACGTCGAAAAATCGATTGCGTTAACCCAAAAAACAACGAACCAAAGTACTAGGTCAGGAAAAATGGAAGCACCTCATATTCCCCGTTCACTCCGTAAAATAAAAAAATTAGGGGGACCTTAAATTGAGCATTAAACGAAAAAAATAAGGAGAACCTTAAACTTGACCTTAAATGTTTCGTTTAGAGCCAAAATAAACCCTGGGATAGACCAAAGATTTTGGCGATGAGGAAACTGAACAATAAACGCTAAGTTTACGACGGGGAAATAAACGTAACGCTTATGGAAAGGTTTCAGGGCAAAAGAAACGTCCCGTTTAGGCCAAGCTTAGACGAGGAAAATATGTGCATATTAAATTTAGGAAGAAAGCGAACGTTTATAGAAACAATAAAGGTGTGACGAAACGTCGAGTTTAATCCTAGCAGAAACTCAGCCTAGGCTAGCGCACGCTAGCCTGGGCAGTCCTACGCTGGCCGATGCTAGCGTGCGCAATAGGAAGACGCGAGGAGAGGCTAGAGATGCAAGGAGAGATGCAAGGAGGGGCTGGCAAGTCAGTTGAGCATGCATTGATTTCATCTGAAGGATAACATATGATAGCAAAAGGTACATGCATTGCAAGGGGAAAAAGTAAGATATATATGAGGACAGCTAGAGATCGTTCGTATAGAAGCGTCGCTAGGGTGGTGGTAAGAATCAAAGGCAAGAACAAACCGCCGGGAGGACATACAAGGTTGGCATAGTCTGCATATGCTTTGACAATCGGCGTGAAAGGGTTCGAAACGTGTATGTCACTGTCTGCGCCATCCGACGAGATGTAGATCACAAAAATGGGGTGGTTTTCGTGGTCGAACCCATACAAGATTCCTCGTTTATCTTGAAAGAAGAAGCTATTCATTGGATGTCTGCTATAAATCAGCCGTGACTTCTTACACCAGTAGACGTATGGTGTACTCACTCGACAACAATCGTAGTAAACATGAGTTCTTTCAAAATTGACCTGTATACCCTCAACGCCGCGTTTAACGTCCGGATTGCCTCGTCGCTATTGAAAACGCCTGCAGTGTGGTAGAGAGCAACCTTCTCGTCGATATTCATGTCCGTTTGCTGAGTTTCATCTTCCATGATAACATCGGCAGCCGCATGACCACGAAGAGGCTAGTTTGGTTAGTATGCAGGGTCCGAATTCGAAGAAGTCAAGCTTACCATTACCCCCATTTCTCTCTCACAATTTAACGCATTAATGGTGATGTATGTGGTGGTTTGGACTTGGAAGACGGATGTCATTTCGTCAGTATCTCTATTAAAGGATGTGGTGGGTGGTGACGGGGCAATAGAGCTTTGGCGCTGTGTGCTGCTCGTCGGTTTGTTTTCGAGCGCCTTATCTCAGGCCTTCAAACAATTCAAACAGAACCCATACCCGAGCCAAGTTGTCCACTCCAACCTATGCTTATCTCCAAGTGGTACCACGCCGCACGCTGCACACACCCGAAATCATTCTCTGCCTTCTTCTCCCATCAACCCTCAGGTTATCTTTGAACGACCGTAGTCACCTGGATTAGGGAGAATTCCAAATGAGCTGGAAAAGGAGCGACACGAACGACGACGGGCAGTCAAGATCTGACGCGTGGCTGGGATAATGCCCTCGAGCAGGAAGTGGCAATCGTGTCTCCCAAGTCCACCAACATATCCACCACGCAATCGCGCGCGTCTTCCAATGCCCAGGCAATACTATTGAAGTCTTTGACACCACCCTCAGAGTCAGCCTCCATCTCGTCGGCACAATGAATCCTTCAGCCTTGGGCGCATGGGGTGATGTGAATCAAACACGGAGCTCCCTAAAGCGCGTCGAAGTGCATGGCACTAGTTCATGGTTGACTTCATCCCACGGGCCTACACACCCGATAGAGGCGACAGAAAGACCCTGCGAACGGCTCGAAGTAGGGATCGAAGGCGGCACAACCGAAGAGATGAAATGCTTCTTCGTCCGCTCATTGAACAGCGTACCAGCCAGCCAGAGCATCCAACGGTGTCAACATGTATGTCTCCCTCTTCCCCTCAACCTCCCCTCAACTGTCATCGCCCTCAACTTTTTCACAGATTTTCCAGCCACCAAATCACCGA